>JAQQRF010000527.1:0-76428 GCA_030523145.1 Trissolcus brochymenae
AACTGCCGCTTCTTAATAGTGTTTAGCGTTTAAACTGTGACAGAAATTCTAATCTTATTAAGTTTATTGTAAAATGTAATGCAATTATTGTATAAGTATATATATATATATATATATATATATATATATATATATATATATATATATATATATATATATATATGCATACATGTATCCTAAGCATAGAGCTTGTAGAAACAGCATCAGTATAGCTTTTGTATTACAACCGTAACGAAATAACATTGTCGATAACATTTTTCAATCGCAAAGCAGTGTGAAGTTATATTTAAATGATTGCATGAAACAAATAACGAGCTCTCTGGCAAAAACAGACAAAATTGGTTCAGTTTTCCAACGAGTAAACTAACTGTTTACATTACTTCGATCCCAACAAATGTTCGAGATAAATCCAACGATAAATAACATTTTTGTCAAGCCTTTCAATTATTGGCTGAGCTCTCGCACCTCTGAAAAACAAAAAGTCGTTTTTTTTTTTTCATTTTTCACATATCAAACCGATTAACGATGATTACGAACGTAACCCGTAGTCTGATAATTTGTTGCTTATCCAGTATCTCCCAAGAGTTCGGTTGTAGCAAAAATCTTTTGGTATATACGCGTGTCTCCATCATCGACTGGGCTATAAAAATAGATATCACGTCCCGCAAGAGAATTCTGGCAAGATAGCAACTGATAAACAACTTGAAAACTTGAGAAAATTGAACGTGTTTTTTTTTTATTATTATTTTGTCGGTTAAAATTTGTGATCTACGAAATACACCCGTGTGTAGATATCCTTTCACCATGGCATCGCGACTTCGATGATGTAACAAAAGTTAAACTTTGCCGTTAACAAGAGGAAGATGAAAAAAGTGTACATAAACTATGAAACCTCCTCGAAGCTTGTATGAGCAAAACGTGTGTGTGTGTGGGTGTTTATGTTTACGAATTCACGGATGTAAACAAGCGATAAAAAGTAGACGAATGCCGTTGACCCCCGGCGGTAAATTCAAACGGTACAATTTTAGCGAACATATAGGCAAAAGCTTAGGTGGCACTTGGCAGACACGACACCTGTTCCCGGACTCTTCTGGCGGTGACGGGCTCAAATCCGTTTATTATGTCGCCGACACATACGTTAGTGCATGTCGCCTATACGACGCATACGTTGAAATTATAGCCGAGATTAAGTGGAGTTCTCTTGGATACGGATTACCCGAGACGGTCTGTTCATTTAATGCCGATGGGACAGTAGTGCATAGGTGGCAATATTGTTGCTTGGCACTAAATTAGTACCACTGAGCGTTCAATTTATGACATTTGCCTGGATCAAATTGATGACTCTTGAAAATGTATCTCGATTTCAAAACGACGGAAATGGCTTTTTATAAAAAAATCAATAATTTATAACTTTTCACAATTATTTAAGCAGTGAAATATTAATCCCAACATAGTATCTGAAGAAAGAAAGCATATTTTTGGGGTTTTAATCTGTTGAATTTTGAGATTATAAGGGTCAAAAATTCATCTATACATACGTTGCTTTGTCGTAGGTTTATGAATCTTACTTTTAGCAATTTTAAAAGCAGAAAGTACACACTTCGAAAAATTACTTTTTTCAAAGAATATGTTTGTCTGGGATGACTATAATAAAATAATGTAAATTTAATTTAAAAAAAACGACGTAATCATATTCTTCTAACTGAAATTCTTTGCAATTATATAAATCGTTGAATATATTGTATTTAATATTTTAATCGTTATTTCTTGCTCAGGATCTTATCACGTATTTCTTAAACGCCAACCCTCATTTATTGCCTTAAATAACTCGATTTTGAGTTTGACAATTTGATTGAAATTTAAAGGACAAATCAACGATAAAGAAAATATACAAAATTTGAACAAACCCTGATTATTTTGCGAAAATGCACGTCCCACCTTAATCCTCTTTATGCAATATAAAAAAAGCGACAAGAAACTTTTATTTTAGCATCTTCATCATAAAATCTAAATTCGATTTCACCCACGTTTGCGGACATTTTTTTATGTTTGTTTCGCGTCGAGATGAGACACAGATAAACTCTCGCGTTTGAAAGCAGAAATTATTCTTCGTATTCGCGCGGATCAAGGAGATTTCGCGTGTTTATCTATGTCTTGACGAAAATTTCGCCGCGACGTCGTAAACCAATGAAACGTAATCCCGGCGTTACGTGGCTTCAATGCGCGTCTCATTGGATCAGTCTATACGCGAAATAAAGTTTCGCGATTGTATCGCGACTTATACGTCGTGCCGTAAATTCGTGTCTAGCGTGTGTCACCCGTTCGGCGAATGATAAGGGAACACGAGGAAAACGCCGACAAAGATAGCATCAAAGCGGAACGCCGATCGCGTTCATAAATTCGGTGTCCGATTGGTACGTGCGATCTCCCCTTCTTCCGGCGTTCGGTGTGTCGAATCTCGCCGATATTGCCAACGCAGACTCCTTTTTCCGCCGGGAGATATCGCTGAATCGACGAATTACCATTTCTCCTGAAAGACTCTTCGAATTTCATTAAGTCTCGGCCTCTCTCTTCTTCTTCCGTTGACTGGATTAAAAATTTTTCGGCTTATTTTCATCTCTCCTCCTGCACCTCACTTTTACTTTGACGAACGATTTAATGAATAAATGAACAAATCCATTATCCACCTTTTTTTTTTCATCGTTTAATTTTTGCCCCGCTATTTAGGGCGTTATGAACAAAATCGCAAAATCGGTACGAAAGTAGGATGAAAAAGTTGAAATTGAACTTATTTTTTGGACCCATTTTTTTTTTATTCTCTCTTCCTCTTACTGGCAATTTTTGTTTCCAACTTTTGAGAATAACCGTCAGATAAAAGTATGAATTGAACAGAACGTTTAATTACCCGCGCCCATCAATCGCAAACTCCGATTGAAAACTTTCGTTCAACTACCCTCTTTCTAGTGCGATCGCTTTAAAAGTTTGAACTGGCGCGAAACTAAGATTGTCCATGATAAAAGCAAGATGACGATCTTTCACTGAGGCTACATTATCCGCAAAAACACCATGTTAAGTGTCGGTTCAAAGTTCGCCAACAATTTTTTTTTCTCTCTCATAAGAAATCAAGTGACTTTTGATGTATAACAACAGTTAGAAAATCGCCGCAAAACGCATCGATGTTATATGGAAGCACTTGAAAGTGTACTGTCGTACTTTGTCGATCTAGTCGCGGCGTCATTGGTATTCCGCGTGGGTAAAAGATGACTTCCTTGCGGCGGGATAATATTGCCTTGGCTCTTCGAAAAACGCCTACTATGCGCACGATAAAACGCCTATTTGTCCTCATCTATAACTACATCTGATAGGGAGTAGCGAGCTGCTTCGGCGAATTTGCAATTTCTGCAATCGTACGAGTCACAGAGACACGCTCGACGAAACAAAGTCTATGCGGTGATATCGGTTTTTTAAGCTACATTACGCAGCTGGGGAAGAAAAAGAAATATATGAATGAATTTGACTCAAATTATACCGGGTATACAAATCGAGTCATCGGTTGAAATTCTGTTTTTAACTCAAAGTCAAGTCTTGCAATTGAATATTCAGTTTTTGTTGAGATTTTTCCACTTTTTCAAAGTGGGAGTTTAATAATCTGAAATGCAAACAAATGTTCCAGTTTTTTTTGTATTTTCTTTCGACATTACTTTATCCAATTTCATGAACCAAATCATTTCACATTGCATGACAATGTTATTTGTTAACTTATTACGTTATGTGAATATGTTATTGTTACCTAATGAACCACATTTCATTATTGACGTTTTATTGACTTTGCAATTTATAGTCAAGGAACGATTCCTCAAAAGACCCACGGGATTATCTGATGGGCGCTATAAAGAACGAGCATGAGCCAATTTGGCCACTCGCCCCTCAAAACTCATGGGATTGTTCGACGGTTCTTGAGGAAAACGAACGGCAATCGCGTTTCGTTGTTTTCCGTGAATTTCATGCAAAGAGCTCTACAATTTTATTTATATACATATTTATGCGCATTTTGATTGCCAGAGATTTTCTTGAATATGCACAAAACTTAAGATTTCCATTTCTCAGTGGGTACCTTTATGTTTTGTTCACAGAATAACATTCAGAATTAATGCACGCAGTATTTCTGTAGTCATATATATATATATACACATATATACCACCTTCTGGTCAAATTGTTCTTGTAACAATTTATTACCATCCCGTATTCAATTTTCACATACACTAATTATTCCTGATGGCATCATCAGTCAACGCGCATATATCATCTCTTTCATCAGCAGTGTACAATTTGTAGACCATGTATGGCTGTACCTCTCACTTTCAGAATTCTCTGAACGTTAAAAAGCAAAAGGGGGGTAGAAAAAAAACAGCAAGTCCTTCGCGAAACCCGTCTAAGTATAGCATGTACAGTTAAATTTCCCTGTGGACTTTAATCACGAATCGGCGAGGTATCAGCCGCAGGCCCGTGGGATAGACAAGTCGGTCCACATCGTACGAATAACAGCAATATGTCGAATGCATGTCCGACACGAACAACGTTCGTGTTTGGCCGCGTGCTCCCAGCCGGACCGCATCCTCCAGCCTGATTGATGATATCTCCAGTGCCTCACCTGCACCCGCCACCGCGCAATTAACAGTTAACGAAACGTGTTGTTCCGCATTTCCTATCACACTTTAAATTACATGCTTTGAAAATGCACATGATGATTGATTCGTTTCACGAGCTGCAAAATATTTTTACAGTTAATGATGATACCCACTTAACTGGAATTAAGTTGTAAATGGCTCAATCATGTGACTACAGCTAAATCTCTTTCGCGATCTTCTTTATTGGCTATAAAAATTAATTTATTAAAAGATTGTTTGTTTCAAAAAATTGAATGAAACATTTGATTTATTACTATATAAAATATTGGAAAAAGTTTTGGGTCATGTATGGTGTACGCAATGAAGTTATAAGAGTGGAAAGTAATTTATTTAATTTAAATAAAATAGTCATAAACGCAGAAAGTGATTTGAATATTTCAATAACTCTACACGAACGTCACTTTTAAAGTAAGGTTGTTTGTTTATGACTGACTTAAATAGCAACTGTGGAAAAGCATTACATAATTCCGGTGCAACGCACCATGCATGGTACGCTTCACAGAAACGAAATTCGAAGTCCAATTAGGGATAATTACGACGTCGATTGAGAATTTCTAATGGCGGTGCTGTAATTGCATGCAAGCTAAAATCAGTTATTCACATTTTTTGCCTGTACACCTATAATTCGTTAGCAGAGTTTGATTCATTTTCATTAAGTGTCACTTCACGTCAATTAACGCTCGAACGCTGACGTACCACGAACAACCGAATTCAATTCATTGATATTATATCAATGATGACAGCTGCCTTTTCGCTAACCATCCGAATTTGATATTCTATGATTTATTCATATCTTACAATGCAAATTGTCATTTTTCATTTCATGAATGGATCCAGTCTTTGATGGTTTAATTAAATTTTGTTTGTTCATCGAAGTTTCGGATCTGAAATTGAAATCGAACTATACAGATTTGATTCTTGGCATATGTCCCGCATATGTAATTTTATTATTATTATTATTATTATTATTATTATTATTATTTTTAATAGTTTTCGAGCACGTACAAATGAGCATGTGACATATAGCAAAATAGAATTAATCTAGCGTATAATTTAATCCGCAGGGCATTGGCAAGCTGAGCACATCACGAAAAGATAAAAACAAATGATGACAAGGGAGTAGCGATGATTATTTTGCATAAAAAATGTGTGGTTGATTTGACTAAAAATGGAAGAAACAGCAAAAAGCAGATGATCCGAAAAAGAAATAAGGAAAGAGCAAATTTGTCTGACTGTTGGTGGATAGATTTCGGCAATAAATAAATGTCCACCGTCCGGACGTGAATTTTCCGCGAGATTGATATTTCGCCGGTAAATCAGCGCGCACGTGCGCGACAGTTCTTACATATACATGGGATCGATCGGGCTACAGATATATAAATGTTGCGACTGACCGTGTGCTATAAACGCACGACAGATCCAAATACGTTGTGTAAACAGTTTTTTGAGTGGAATTGCGGGTGCTGGACGCATAAATCTTCGATCGAAATAGAAATGTAAATTTTGTTAATTGGCATTAAGCGCGGGGAAAAGATTTCATCAGTCCGCGTAACTTCGTTCCCAACTTACACCAATTATTTCATTGCATTTTCGAATTTCATGGACGAACGGCCACAAATCCCAATGGAACAAATAACCTTACTGAATTTCGAACGAACATGCATTTATAGATGATGGTTATATGGCTGTCAATGAACACCTTCGAATGATGATGTTCAAATCATGTAAAAAGAAACGATAAATTCTTTTACAGTGCAAAAAATAATGTAATAAAATTGAATGATAATGTTGTATAGATCAAATATATATGATATCAATGAAGATTTTTATGCATGAGATCGTTTGTGTATTGCAATTAGTAGATGCGTTTGAATTGCAAACGTTACTGTATAGTGCAAAGCATTCGTCAATCATGTCTGGAAAATAGATCCGAATGTGTGCATTTTGTAAAGCAAGCGACACACATTTTGGAAATGCAACTCGAGCAGATATGGATGCCGAAGGATGATGATTTATCAATTCTACAAGCCGCACTCGACAAACCGGACACTTCGCAGGCAATATCCGGAACGCGACGTAATTCTGATAAGAATTCCTCTGGGCGACGTCGCTCGTTCGACGTCTTTGCACAAGGACCCGAGGGACGCACATGGCGTCTCTTCGATATTCAATTTTCACGCAGAGAAACGCGCGAAAAGTACTGTCAAACTTGCTTTACACAATTCCACGTTTCCGCATTATAAAATTGTTTCCTCGCCAACTCACGTTTCTACATCAGTTAATTTGAAATGGTACTTTCTGTGAACGAAACATAATAATAAATAAAATGTTTAAAAAACGACATAATGCGTCAACTTTGTAGTAACAATTTTTTTTTCTTCAAATTAAGACAATTTTGCAATAAATTTGTTTCTACTTGTATTATTTGTTAATAATTTGTACAAATGATTTTTACAAATTGTTTCATAAAAGCATCATAAATGGTATGGAATGATTCCGTTTGGCTGCACGAATACACATTAGTCAAATTAATTTCTATATTAACGTCATGTTTCTTGTAACATAAAACCGAAAAAATCCATAAATCGTGCGCGTTCGTATATAACTCTTTCACTTTGAATCCCGCAATTTCCTTCGTTTTCCTCTTGCCCGTTGGAAGAAATTGGCCAATAAAGTTGGGGCATCCTGTTGGCAGGCTTGCGTCATTGTTGTTTTCTTAAAGGTGACGATTGTGGCGATTTTCCAAGTGGTGTGAATATGACCGACATAATTTAGCCGCAAGTTATTTATGCCACAAGTGTCGCGAGTCTAGACCGTGGAACGACGCGCAGCGAACAAATTGCCTGCACCATCGGGGAGATGAATGCAATTATGTTCCGGCGGATAACCAATTTTTAGAGACATCATCGCTCGATAGGTCCCTAAATCAGACGGTGCCCCTCAGTCTCTGGCACCGTTCATGATATTCAAGTCTACAAATGACCTCATTCGTCGCGATGCCAACACCCCAACTGTGATCCCCTACAACCATCAATGCCAACTTGCGCAAAACTGTATTATTTTTTGCCGCCAAATCAATACAAAGCTACTGCTTTTGTTGTTGTTTCTTCAATCTAATCGTTATTGTCTCTGTGATATCCTCTTCAAGAGACGATCTTTTGAATGTTAAAAAAACTCCAGTTTACGTAATTGTGAAAAAGATAGCCTAAATGTAACTGTATCGAAATTGAATGAATGTTACTATATTTCAAAAAAGCAAATTCATTTGAGTCTCGCAATTAGCCCAACTGCTCCTTATTTACGAACACTGTTGTTTTTGTAATTTTGTCTTTGTTACTTAGTTTTGACTTGTTTTAATTTTCTTTCTTTGTGAATTCAACCCATTTTTCATTTCAGAGGTTTTTCGATATCTGTGTATAGAACTGTGTAGTTCACCAGAGTGTTAGTTATTGACAGGTGATTTTCCAAACTTAGCGATAAAGTTCTCCAGCTCAGATTGCCAACACACACCGTTTGAATCCTGAAAACGTAATACCACTGTGTTCAGGAGCGCACAATTTGGAGGGAATCATTCGCGTAATGCATGTTTCAGCAAGAATTTTAAAGTTCGCATAGTACGTGCCCTCGAAGAAAACCGCTCTTTTGCGGTTGTTTGCCGCTATAACTAAAAGTTTGTAAACAACCCGATGTTCCAAGTTTTTCATTAGCGCGAAATTTGATGCCGCTTGACCCTAATTGACAAACTCCAACTGATCAAAACTATACTTCGTCGAAGAATATGATTTATCGCATTCAAAGATTGTAAAACTTTTATTTGCATATCAAAATTGTTAACTTATCAAATCGATGATTTGAAATAAAATTTAATGACGAAAAAATGCTTTTGTCATAAAATATTGACATGAACATCATTTTTTCAGTAATTATTGATATATTCTTTTATAAGGTTTTTTTCAAATTTTTTAAATCTTCATAATCGTTTTTTGCTTTTGTTTCAGGTTGTTGTTTTGTTACGTTCTATACGAGGAAGGCTGCGTTGGATGCACAGAATGCCTTACATAACGTCAAAACCTTCAACGGGGTAAGTGGCTGATGCTACGAATTATTTTAAACTTCAAGTTTTATACAAGCTCTCTTTAATGCGTGCAGTTTTTTTCCCTCCGTTTTTCAAACGTAGATAAAATATGAGAAAATCCCGCGTATAAATGTTCAGGCGAATTTAAAATGTGTGGAAAAAAAATTCCGCCGTTAATGCCGTTAGTGTGTATAATAATTTTTTTTACCAAACAAATTAACATTATATAAACGTAAACAATTTCCGTCACTTCTTTTCTCGCTATCATTATTTTTTATCCTCAATTCTACACCAAGAAATCGATAACAAATAATAACTGCACAATTAGCGTTGAAGAATTTCTTGTTAGTACAACGTCGATGAAAGCCGAGTAGATGTAAATTTTCAAGTTTGTATAATTACAATTTCAGCGCAAAACTTTGCAGTCGTAATTGCTGGACGTTATTATGAGCGTTTAAGGATCGTTGTTGTCGAATGAGTTTTGTTTCTACGAACACGCGAATCGTTATTGATCGGACGTTCTTTTTTTATCAAAGGCGCGCATTCTTCACACGTCGAGCCCATCGGGCATTGCTAATCTATCGAGTTGATGGCCGGACGACACTAAGAGCTTGTTAAAATAGCCGTACGACGTCGCCACTTTCTAATTAGACTTTCGCAACTGACAACTGCTACATCTTCTATGAATAATTCTAAAACGTTTATTTATTCATACACTTTTTTATTTTCAATTAATTACCATTTTTTTTATTTTTATTCTAATGGTTCTTGCATTAAAAGACTCTTCTCAATTTATTTTTATTAGACAAAATTTTTATTTTTATTTCGTCTGAACAAAATAGCGACGAGAAAGAAAAGAAATATTGTATAAATTATAAACGAATTCAAACAAAATCAACTAATTTACATTTTCACTTTAATTTACAAAACAAACTTTAACCCAGTTCTACATCGTACAATGCTCTAATTCAACATACATACCAAACACATGTATTAATTAACAAAGTTATCTCGTAAATCAACAGCCTCTTTGCCGCACACAAATTGACAAATTTTGTATTTACAATATTTACACTAAAAGTTCGGGAATATATACACGGTGCTCAAATAAATGACAAGCCTCCAAGAAAAAACTTTTATTCATTAGTGACATACATTTTTTGTACCATGTGTCGTCGACATTTTGTCAACAATATATTTATGTAAACGTTACCAACACTATGTTGAACAAGATATGTTCATAACATTTACATCAAGTGATAAAAACATAGCATGCAAAAAATATTTTAAATCGAATCAAATTTATTAGTGAAAGAAAGACTGCAGAAAAACATAACATGATGGAAGAATAAAAAGAACAAAAGATTGAAAAAATATTTTAATTTATTTTCATAAATGCAGAGAACAGAAATTTATTCATGAATTGCATGTTTAAATACTTCCCTTTAGCTTTAAATACGAATTTTGTTTCATCCGCTTGAAATCTGGCAATCAATTAAGTTAAAAAATAAATATATCAGATTGAAAATATAAATAGTAATTAACAAAAGGGACGAGAACAATGAGAAAAATTATAATTCAATTTTATATTTTTCAAATCCTTTTTTCTATTAGGATTGTAACGATAGACGACTTTTTTTAATTAAAAAAATCTAAAAAAATTTAATACAAAAAATATTTTATTTCATAATATTTTATCAAAGAATTTACTAAAATTCATTAACGAATTTTGATGCAAAATACTTTTTTTCAAAAGTTGGAAATTGTTGCACGCAATTTTTTTTTTTTTTTTTTTTTTTTTTTTACACGTCAAAATAACAAAGACCGAAAAAAAACCATTTTGAAGTTTGATATTCTCTAATCAAGCCATCGGCCAATTTTTTCCCTTGGAAAAAAAAGTTCTCTCCCTATACGTACGTCATTCAACTTCTATTATCAATCATCTCATTCCCCGGGATCACCATATGGTGAATCGACATTAAAAAAGCGAACAAAAATCGTAAAATGTGCATCTCGTTGACTATACAATATTGTCATCAAAACAAAAAAGCACTGTTTTAAAAAGTTTCATATTCGAAGGATGATATGGATAGTAAAGTACAAATTTTATAATTTTAATTTGTCACTCGTCCATAAACTTTGATTTAAGTTGTTTTTATTTTTTCAAAATGACACAAATGTTTTTTCTTTCCGGTAGTTTATAAGCGCAATTTTGTTGTTGACTAATTCTCTGGCAGGTAGCAATTTGTTCCTAAGCACTCGGGCGAGTTGATCGCGAGTGTAAACGGACAGCGGTTGTGAATCTTCACAGCGAAATTGCAAGGGCAGACGCGTTATATTGCGACGGTGTACAACGCGAGCTGAAAGCGGAAACCGGAAAAGAGATGTAAAATAAAGCGGAAGAGAAAATGAGAGAGGTGCATGGTGAAAAATGAAACGATAATCCGACGGATGCCGAGGCGAAGTAAAACACAGAAGGCAAGGTACAAAAGGTCGACGACGCAAAAAGGGAGAGAAAAAAATCATATCGACATTCGAAACGAGGCGAAAAGATGCGGGAAAGGTCGAAAGGAAGGGGCGGTTTTCCAGCGCGGGGCGAAGAGCTTGAAATATTCACGGGAACATAGGAGTTTCTCGTTTCGGCGCTAACGATCAATATCGATGGAATGCCGACAAATTTTCGGGCTGCAGGCATTCGTTGCGAGAAATTTAATAAAGCGCGATATTCTATAATGCATGTACAACTCTCCAGCAACGTTTTTGTCCGTAACGATCGCGCCAAGGTGAAATGTTTGACGATAATATTATGTGATTTGTGTATGAACTCGCTGCCACCCGTTTCCTACTTCCCTGCTTCCTTGGCGTTTGTTCTTCGATTTGTACGACTCTAAGCAATAATGTGTTTCATTTTCTCCTGGAAGCATCATGAATTACGATAATAATTTTAAAGCTAGAGGGCATAAATACATGTTGAATTCCATGAAACTCTACCTCCGACGTGTTATATCATGACATTTTCTCATTTCGAATAAGTTACAAATGGATCAGATAATTTTAAAACACCATTTTTAATCATATGTATCACAATCATTTTTCAATTCTAATGCGATTATTGGTATATTCTTTATTGGTAGTACAAACTGTAAAATTAATAGAAATTTCAACTTTTTTCACTATGTATTTTACAGTAGTACTGGATGCTTCAATATTCTTTTCTTAATTTTACTCCGCTTGTATAAAATTGTTCAATCAACTGTCGAAGTTTCATGTTCAAAAATTCCTTAAATGTCTTGAAACAAAAATGCCATTTTTAACAGTTCAGTTTATATATATTTTGGTGAAAATAATTTTTCTTTAATCTTAATCACACTCCAAAGTATAATAATAATTTACTTCTTTGTGACGAGATATAAAAGGGATGAAAAAAAAATGGCGGTAACCATGTTCAGCAAGTTAGTGTCCTGGAATTCTGTCCTGGCTTCTCTGGCAACAGTAATAGACCCTATAGAAAATCGCAATCCAAACAAATTCTCGATTCCTTTGAAATTTTCTCTCTTCGTCCCGAGCAATTACGATTCCCTAAATATGAGCCCAAATTGTGAACCCACGTTCTGCATAATGCATCGCGATCGTTAAAGGATGAAAACAGAGTCACGCGGCGCCAAGGGGGACTTAAATATGTGTGGCTTTGCAAATTTTTGTACCAGTAATAAATCTCGTGGGAGAAAGCTCTCGCTTGTGTCGTCTAAGGACCGCCAGGCGCGTGTTTGCGGACGTGCTCACGATCGGATGTGCTTCTTCGTTGAGACCAACTATTTCCACCCTTTTTGTACCGTTGAGATTTTTACTTTTAGTTTTATTTACTTACTTGTTTGTTGGTTTCTTATTTCTTTTTATTTTATTTTTTTATTTTTTTTACAAAAATGTTGAACTAAACCATCTGAAGATTTATTATTAGTATTTTCTTTTCATTAATTTCTATGTCGCATATAATTTATACAAAGTGAATGTTGCGGCATAGAAAAAAAACGTTTCTTCTTTTATATAACCGTAAGAACATAAAGTATTCTACTATTCTATTTTTTAATCTACCGGTCAGTCTTTCTTTAATGCCTCATATAAAAACAATTAGAAACTTTTTTGAATAATTACTATGAATTGTATCACTACACGAGGTTTCTATTTCTAAATTTTTCTTTCTAGCACTGAACCCGAAAATAAGCTTCTGACCTACATCAACGTTTTAAATAACGCCTCGGTCGTCATTGAAGAACTGAATCATTTGCCAATAACTTAGCTACACTAGTTTAAGTTTTGACTGCCAGTATTCTCTTTTTCTTCGTGATTGATCAAAAGCGCAAATCGATCTTTATCAGCATATAAAAAAAGTGTGTCAAAAGTTGATATCAAATACGATAGAAAGTTTAATGATAAAAGCACGAAAAGCTGTACATCAAAAGAATCCAAAATTCACGACGGAAGTTTGTAATGAAAGGAAAAACTAAAACAGACTTGGTTACATTGTTATTTTTCGATTTATTTTGCAAAAGAAATAATTTTTTTTTTTTGAATTTCACAAACCCTAATTTTTTTAAACCAAATATTGACTTGTAAATTTGATAGATTTTAACCATTAATTTTATTTCCCGGAACAAAAAGATTTTGATTGACATGTCTTTCCGTGGCGCACAATAATTTGTAATTTTTGCCCTCAATAAAATACCATATTTCTATAATTCGGAACAAACTATTCCATGGCTTTTTCATTGATACTAGTGACCGTTGCTGCAAAAAACAGAAGTAATTATCGACTGCTGATAATCGATGAAATTGAAAGCTTAAGAAAATCTAACAAAAGAGAGTGTTAGTGATCATTTTGCCACTATTGATAAATTTTGTAGAAAATATTGTACAATTTTTATTTATATTGTCATAAAAATCTATTAAAAACAAATGATAACTGACTGTTTAAAAATTCTGTACCCAAGTTTAAAAAATATATATATACTTCATTAATTTATTCATTTACTTATTTATCAATTTGAAAGATGAAATATCTAACAAAACATTTTCAGACCTTTCGAGCTGAAAATTTATCAGCAAAAGTAACTACTAATGAAATGTGCGACCTGTGTGACGTTTTGACACAAAACAAACGACAAATTATGATGTTAGAAATAGATCATAAATAATTATATTTGCAATAGCAGTCTCTTCTTCTGTGTTTGTTGAACAGCCTTTTAATTTAATTCTATAAATCAAGTTTCACTCTCATATTTGACTCGTGTTTGTTGACACGTTTTCATAGTAAGTGTCTCTCAATTTGTCAGTAATTACATGGATTATAATTGATCGATCATAATATCGTATATTCAACAATATCAAAATAAAAACATCTTCAAAAAAATATGAAATTTAAAAAGTTGCATTTATTGTTTGTTAGTATATTGAGTTTGTGAGTGTATTGCTGTTGTTGGGTCATTTTTATTCTTTCATCAATCAATATATTGAATGGCGAAAAAATTAAATTGACCGAACAGAACAAATCGCCGAAATTTACGCAGCTAATTAGAATTGACTCAAAATAAATAAAATACACTGCGCTTCCATTTATACATCATTAACACTTGCATTTTAATCATTAAACTTGTTAGCTTTTGCCATGTCATTCAATTTATTTCTGCTGTCGTCGTTTAAGTTCAATGAATGTCATTAAATTGAAATAAATTTGTAAAGCTGTGTAAAGTTGATAAAAAAAAATTGACAATTCGCAGCACAAAATTCAATTTCGTTTCATAATTTCCGTCACACTTTTCAACGCGTATTTACAAACACTAACCAAATAAGCAGACAGGAGTTATAAATAGAATTGACATTACAGGTCGTTGAATTTTAGTTGCAAACAAAGTTTTGACGCCAAACCTCATTGTTCAATTTTTTCACTGTTTCCACTTTTCCAATCCAACATCTCAATTTTCAGATCGCGAATTTTATCGTTCAAAGGGTGTATTGCCATATTAGTATTTTTTTGTTGTATCCAGAATGGATGAAATATCTTTTATTTATTGGACAAAGAGGGAAGAAACATATTCAGTAAAATAGTAAAAAATGATTGGCAGAACATTTTTGGTCAAAAAAATATCGCAAATGAAATATAATACAATGTGCCATAATGTTTCAATATTGCGCTCTTTTCTTTTATTTAACCTAGGATCGAGATATATTTCTCATTGAAATTTTTACGCACAAAACGAAAATACCGCCATAAATATATCAAACTAACATTATAAAATATTCACGAATTATCTTGCACGTAGTAATGCAGTTGAATCAAATATGCATATTGGAAATGGAGAGTTACGTGTTCAATTTTTCCTGCGAAGCAACTTTTCAAAAATGTATTCAGAATCAAGTTATCGGTAAAAAGAATTTTTATGATCGATGCGCACGTCGGGAACAAAACAATTTATCAGTTAACGTTCCGATTTCATTTTTTTTTCTCGTCACTTAAATTATTACAGAAAAAAAAAATATAAAAATTATTGAAAAAAAAATTGAAAGAAAAAATTGAGAATAAAAATGGTATTCTTCATCAATAACACGAAGCCAAAACTTCGGGCGGAACTTTTTTAGCCATGCGAGGGAGTATAAAAAGCTTAGGAAAAGAACGCAAAAAATGAAGGAAAGCTCGGCATTCGAGTGGATAAATTCGCTAAGGGCCTCAGGACGGAAATCATGTCCAAAAACTTCTTAATTTATCTGATCCCGCGAGCGCGCTTTATCAAGCTGGGATAAAGTGCGTGCGGCTTCGGCAATATTGAGCAATCATGCCGGCACGTCGTGCCCTAATGTCCCCCGGGAGGAGCACGTTACGTCCATTCCGCCACCATGAGACAGACCAAATGTCGCCTCGCAGAGGCTTTTACGAGCAAACACGTTCGCATGTCGTTGTCGAAATTAATTTTCCAGACCCTTCGTCCAAAGTGATTCTCCTCGTTTTTTCTCCTGCCCAAATCGGTCTCAACTTTTTTTCTGCTTTTATCTTTTTTATCCCGCATTTCTTATGACATAAGAGTTGAGAGTGATCAATTCGTATGCTCGATCGGAATGGTAAAAATGTTGAATCACAGCGTAACCATTAACATTTGTTTCTTTCAAATAAGAATTATGAAAATGAACTTTTTTATTCCCTCTTCCAAATGACGACAAATTTTGTGTTGCCGTTTTTTTTTTGTTCAAACTTTTTGTTATTTGCGGTGAAGTTGTTGTCGAAAATGTACCGAAGGTAAATGACATTCCATTTCTCGCTAACTTTTTCAATTTATCGCAACTCTGCCAACTAATTACAACGAAATGACTTTTACTGTCGCTGAGTCCGCGAGGCGATTGTCGACGTGGGCTTCGAATAGCCGCAGGTTACTCGAACGAATTTAAGAATCAATAAGCGTTTGTAATTATATTTGCTAATTGTTTTAGAAATTAGTACAGTGTCTTTACATCAATCGAATGCGTGTGCAACATAAAATCTAGAAGATGATAAATGAATGTCGTTTCAAATTATACATTTAACTTCACATATATGAAGGATGTATGCTACATACATCCTACATATATGCAACCACTGAGGACTGTGAAAACCCATTTTCCCACCCTTGGTAAAAAAATATATATTTATTAAACATGTGACATAAGTGAAGATAAATAGACACACACAATTCACTTGTGTTATGTATGTTTTACATATATTTATATATAGGAAGAATGAACAATTATTGAAATTTAAAAAATATGAACAAAACATCAGGTCCCACCGAGATTTGAACTCGGATCGCTGGATTCAAAGTCCAGAGTGCTAACCATTACACCATGGGACCTCTCTGCCGAAAGTTAAATTGAACTCCTCTTTATCGTCATAATTCTTTCGAAAGATTTCATCATTTCAGTGATTCATCAGTTACTATCAATTACATTCTCATTAAAATAAACCAAGGTTTGGAGTGGCGGCTATTGACAGAATTTTAATGGACCTGATAAAATTCGGAACACCAATAGATTCTTACCAAATGTTATCATCTTTTTTTTACGTGGCGATTAGCTCATTTAAAATACATGTTATTAAATTCTGAAAAATGTTTGAACACGTTTTCTCTTATCTCTGATAAGTCGGTGACAAAAATAAAACGAGACGCGTGAATGCAGTGGAAATTGAAAATACATTCTCTATAAATGTATTGGGTTATCAGTATTGAAATTGGAATATCGAATTCAAATCATAGTTGACTTAACTTTGACAGTGCTAACGTCGTTCGTGTATTGTATAGTTACAGTGCAATATTTCTGAGTTACATACTCTCGCTTGTACATAAAAACGTGAGTAAAATTGTCGTAGACACAGCGTGTCCGTTTTGATTTCAGTATCATCTTATCAGTGATGCAATAGATATTTATTAAAATAACCACTGTGTGTGACAAAAAGAAAAATTCAAACTGAATATATTTTTTATCATACAAAATTGTCTACTATGTAATTTAATATTTATGGTATTTATGCCGTGAATAAATAACTATATTCTATTGTTTTTTAGGTTATCTTTAATTGTGATAAACTCTTATATAATATATAAAAAAATTAGGTCCCACCGAGATTTGAACTCGGATCGCTGGATTCAGAGTCCAGAGTGCTAACCATTACACCATGGGACCCCTGAAGTACCACCGTGAAAACAAAGATGTTTCACTTGGCGATTGAAAAACTCACATTGAACTTGATTCTGTTTTTGAAAAAATTTATTTAAAAAATTTTTTTGCTTTGAAAAATGAGTGTATCTTAAAATTGGAAATCAACTATTATTTAAATACGTAAAAATTACGTATTGCACGATTAATATAAGGAATATTATTTGTCTGATTTTATTTTAACTCGACAAACAAATAAAAAGTGTTCTTCTAAATTTTATCTTCAATCGAGCATTGGATAATACTTCTTTTAAAACGGTAAAATTAAACAAAAATTAAAATTCGATTACAGTAAAAACTTTTATATCTTTTAAGAATTGAAACAAATATTTCCATTGTGTGAAATTCTATACTTTTCAATATCGTATGTTCTTGATCTAGATTTTTATTGTTAATAATAATTTTTAATATTTTGTTTTTATTTTTTCATAAATCAATGTTTTTCATTATTCTGAAAATTGGAATTTAATGTAACATTGGCAATTGTAAATTCCAATAAAAAAAACACATTTTTATCACGTGCTTGAAGAAAAAAATTTAAACAATTTAATCGTAAAACAACATTTTTCAAACGCTAACATATATATAAGTATTTGTAACAAATACTTTAAACTAAAATCGTCAAATATAAGCAGCAAAAAAAATTTATCATTTGTACGAAGGTACTGAACAAACTTCATCAGAGAACTAAAAAACAAAAACTCACTCATCAGCAGTAAATAAATGCGCGCGTGACAACAAGTTCTGTGAGCACGCAAAACTCACGTGAACCGAAAATAATTATCAACGAAAGCTTCTTCTGTTGGCGAACTCTTCACGGAAATTAAATACTTCGATCGTGATTAAAATGTTCCTCCGATACCCGCTTTCATATCCGGACGAAATGGAGGCAATAACGCCACGGTCACGGCGACGATGAAAACTCATTCCACCGGGGATGCGTATCATGTTTCAATTATAGAGGGAAAATTTGAGGAGAAAGAATAAGAAGGCAAAATCCCTTTTCATTGTATAATAAAATCTCATTAATATTTTTGATCGACACAAAATTATAATATTTCGAGTTATATACATATTTTCGATTTAAATTGGTATTTCAATCTAAACATTTCTATCGCTATTTTAACTCTCTTCAAGTAAGATTTTGTTACGCAAGTAACGAAAAGTTTTCAACAAATTTTAGAACATTTCATAAACGTTATTTTTTTGTCGTCTCCCCTTCAATCATGCGATATACATTGGGAAGTTGATCAAAATTGTTTGCTTTCATGGGTAAGTCACGGTAAATGAGGATCGATTTGCAAAGCGACTTGGCAACACGCCTTTCGGCTGTTTCCTCTGTACGGCCTATTCGTTTAATGACTTTGACTTTTTTTATCGTCACCGTCGTCGACACGCATCGAATTGTGACGATCAAATGTCAAATTAGCTCTGATTGGGCGCCAAATTTTATCCATACCAAAGATTTTTTTTCCTTTCTTTATATGCCGTGTTTCTCAAAACACATTCCGCGCGACAGAGATGCGTTCAAACAATATGTGCCATTGATAGGTCGTGCAAATAAATTATCCCATCTCTGAATAATGCATCCTATGTGATATCACAAATCGATTTCTGATTGCGCCGGAATTAGAGTTCAAATTTTTCAAAACGGATAGGTGAAAAAAATTCAAATATTCAAAAACTTTTTCTTTTTTTTTTAAGTCTATGGCAGAACAATTTAGTGTGATGAAAAATGTAAAAAAAAAAAGAAAAAGAATTTTATTTCTTTTTCGTCTCTTGCGAATTTTAATAACCAAGATTTTTAACTGGAAGAATCCTGTCGATTTTTAGAAGATACGCTGAGTATCCTCTTCATATCCGTCGCGTACGTGCTTGACTGATAGACATGCTGACAAAAAAATCTATGCACATTTTTTAACGAAAAAACCCTTATGCTTTTTCTTCATTCTGTCGACACACCGCGATACGTGAAATGAATCTATAAGTTAAGACAAAAAGGGAGATTGGCACGCTGCTGTAACCATGTGCGTTTAGAATACTCGTTTGCACACCTTACATTCATCTTAATTTTTTACGGAAATACCCTCCACAAACGTTTTGCTCAAATAATCTTTAATGAGTACATTTTTAAAAAGCTTCGTAAAATTTCCGCTATTATTTTTTTACACTTAAACATTACATTATGAAATTGTCAATTATTATAATAATTTGTTCGTCGCGACACTAATTAATGAAATTAATACATTAAATCAATAACATTGTAGAAGTAAATTAAAATGAAAAAAATATTATGTTAAATTTAAGTATATTGAACTAAACAGAGTGTTGTCATAAAAAAAAAGTTTCGGACCGTGGTACCATTGACAATGCAGAGCAAATACATTAAAATACAATTCATCGAATAAGTGATACTATACCAAACGAGCATAAAACGAATCAAATTTGCATAAAACGGAGTGAAACCGCGACGAACGATTCGCTCGAACCTTGAAATGCATCGAAATACTAT
Organism: Trissolcus brochymenae; assembly: GCA_030523145.1. Lineage (NCBI taxonomy): Eukaryota > Metazoa > Arthropoda > Insecta > Hymenoptera > Scelionidae > Trissolcus > Trissolcus brochymenae. The sequence continues at coordinate 20,013 of JAQQRF010000527.1, forward strand.
CAACTGGAACGTCACGCCAGATGTGGTCGATTTAAAAATGCATTATCCAAAATGAATTCAAATTTAACCACGACGAAAAAAAGCTTATGAAAAATTAGCTTTTTTTAAAACAATAAAATCTTATTGTTTTTTCAGCGCAAGCGGGTGATGTTAGAATGTAAATTTACTTTTCGCATAAGATTCACCAAAGAGCAAAGATTTGACATTGAAAATTGCATTAGCACGCTTAGCATAATAAATATCGTTCCAAGTTCGATGAAGGAACGTTTGCTTGAGGTGTTGATTTTCGGTTTATGTAAGTCTGCGTCAAAGGTGATTATAGTTTTCTTAGTATGTACATAACTAAATCATGTTTGAACGGTGGTAATCGCGTTATATAGAGGGTATAGCATGGATGCATTTCCGGGTCGATACGTTACATGAATTACCCAATGTCGTCGTGGCCTAGGTCGGTCCGTATAATCTGAGATCGCCATCAAACGTGCCCCTTCGGTAGTGCACCTTCGCTATAATGCACGATTCAACGTAACGAACGTCCGTCGATACGAATCTTACGCGATAGCCCCTACAGTAGACGTGGATCCCATGAGAATTTTGGATGACCCATTTTACAGACTATTCAACGATTGCAAATTCATCATATCTCGTACCGCACAGCACCCACTTAATTTACCTATTTTTTATCGTTCACAATTCAACCTCAATTTACAAACTCTGTTACAAATTTCATGTTACAATTTTGTCAAACTCCACTAGGCGACGACAAATTCATAATGCCAATTGAATTAAAATTTTCGCTGATTCAAATAGTGATGACGAATTTTATCAATTCTATATAATTTCATATTAATTATATCCTTCTTTTATTCATTTTATTTTTATTATACTACAAAACACAATTTTTATTTTACAGATGATCCACCCGATCCAAATGAAGCCGGCCGACAGCGAGAATCCGAATCGTAAGTACTTCGAAATTTTTTAACTTCAATTATAGAAATTATAATAATTTGAAGTTCATCTGACATAACTTTATGTATATAATCGAAACGTGGTTATTTTAGAGCTTTTTGCAATTTTGCATCCAACATTTTCATATCACAATTTTTCAAGCTTGCTCGGGAAAAAAGTAGTCCGGTAAAATCTCTCCATTTCTATTTTAGTGACATGTACCTTTAGGTTAGGCATGTATTCTGTCCTGACGTACTGTTTGGTAGGATAACCCAGACCAATATTCTTGTGAGGATATCACATTCATATTTTCGAATGATGTAACATGATATGATATAACATTTATTTCTGCATAATGCAGAAATAAATGTTCAATATTTTTTTGTTACATAAAACTTGTTTTAATAATTTTATAAAAACATAGAATTTTATGATTTGAATTATTATGAAAATACCTGCAAGCTTCGATCCTTCGTTTTCAGTTTTCATACAAAAAATTATTGAAAATTTTGATGAAAAATAAAAACAAAACTTTTATTGATTATAAATAACTTATTTGCATCATATTTTAACTTTATTAAGTACTTCAGACAAAATAGTACAGTTACACATTTCGAATATCAAACGGCACTAAAGAACTAAAAATAGTTTTTATAGATAATATAATAAAAAGTTTCATTTTATATGAAATATTTGAACGTGCATGTATTATAAAATATCAACAATAACTTTATTTTTCCTGGCTTTATTTTCCGTGATTAAATTGTTGATTACAATTGTTAATCAATTGTGAATGGTGATGTAAAACGAGACCCAAGCATATAAAGGATGGAATAAAAAACAAAAAACAAAATAGCGTGCATATAATAAAGTTACAAAATTGGAATTGCGAGGCTCTCGAGTCGTCCTGTAGCACAAATTACGAGTATGGACGAGAGAATGTCCCTCAAAGCGCTTTTATTAAGAAGTAATTAATGCTTGAATTGAGAAATTTTACCCGTCAAAGCCGTCGCAATAGGTCGTACCGACGGGGGATAAGAAACAGTCACTTAACAACAAAAAATTTCAAATTTCCCTGACAACTTGTTAAACTATTTTCCCCGTCAGTATTAATTGAAAAGAATGCACAGCGACCAAAGCGTCCTGTTACCTTTTGTAGCAGCGACAATTACTTGAAAAATGAAAAATCTTTTAATTAAAACGTCGGGACAAAAATGCTTGTTCCAATTCTAACGAGATTTCAATGCAGACATTTTGCGTTGAAATTTGAATTGTCTGTTGATTGGAACAGCCCAAATTTGGACTTGCTCATTTTCCAACTTAAACTAACAAAGGACATGCAGATTTATTTATTTAATCATAATGATTTTTTATTTTCTTACGTCGAGGTTCTAAAATCATTTCGATTTGATATGAAACGCGTTTTTTAAAAAGTCATTCCAACTTTCATTACACATCAGAATAAAAAAAAGGGAGATGCAAAATTGTAGGATCGAACGTAATGATGAATGTTTGATGGTGATAAAACGCGGACCCTCTAGCATCACAGCAGTCACAGTGCTAATTATAAACGTACAAATACGCCAGACATTACGAGGAAAAATGAGCTGGAAAACAGCGGCCATAAAAACTTTATCAGAAATGGACAGATTTTAGGGGCGACTGGCATTTTCATCCTCCGTAATAACAAGCTCACTCGACGCTGCAATAAAATCTCTGGCGTACGTTTTGCGCAAACGAAATGCTCGGAACCGCGTGACAAAGAATGCTAATGAAATATTAACGACAATCGACACGCGCTCAAACTTGACCGATCACAAGCGCGCATGCACTATTATAAAAAAGCTCTGCATTCAGGTAAATGCCATTGCGGTTGTTGACATTTTTATTATATTATATAAAATAAATGCATCAAATGGAATACACACATATCATTTTTCTTCATTTTTCAAAGTGGAGTCGTTGAAGAATGAAGTGCGCGTTTTTTCAAGTTTATTGTTTTTTAAATGAACTTGAAAGTAAACGAATCATATCAATAGAAAATTATTATAATAACAGAATGTAAGTCGTTAATATTTTTTCATTATTTGAAGCTTTGCAAAAGTTCAAATAATTCATGTTTGAAGACTATTCACTAAATGCAGTTCCGATAAAAATGATGTTTGACAAAAAATGGACAGAGAGTGAAAATTGACACAATTAAAGTTGTGATTAACAGTAGTTAATGAGTAAAACTGATAGTTCACGACCCGAAAACGTATTTTACTTTGGGGCATGCAAGAAAGAACGAAAGCGTTCGGAAATTGAGGCCGCACTGTGATTGGAACGACGAACGCTTTATTTATACTTCTGACATACTGTTTATTTTAGCTGACAAGCCTCGTAAGCGTTAAGTGACGACTGGTCCAATCACATGTCTTTGCCCTGAGAAAATAAATGTCGCGCGAAACGCTTTTCAGTTTGCTCTTTTCCTGCCACGAATTCACAGTTTTTTCTGCTTCCGTTCGTTTTGTTCTGTAGCTGTACACATCCTTGATGAATTCGTAAATACTTTCTCTTATTTCAATCCAGTCATTTTAATCTCTGAAAATGGATGTTGCAATTTTGTTCTTTTAATTTTCTATGACAATAATAAATAAACAGCAATACAATTTTTAGTCCTTAGTGATTTATATATCAAGTCAGTTTTGTTCGTACAAGCTTAAGTCCAATAAGACTTTTAGTCAAGAAATAAATGACAAAAGCTTATAGGTTTTCATATGGCTGCACTCTAAAAGCACCGGTACAATTGACACACGATACAATTTTCACATCATAACTTGTCATAAGATTGCAATCAAAATAATTGTGTTATGAGAATCTCACGTGAAACAAAAAAGAATCGATTTGATCTGTTAAAATTATATGTTATTTTAATTCGTGTTAGTCCTTTGAAATGACTTGTTTTTTTAATGTGTGCCTTTGAAATTTGAATAATTATTTTTAGATATTTGATGCATGAGGTAGTTTACAATCGTAAAAGGGGAACTTTTTAAATTAAGAGAAGCGAGTTAAAGCATCTGCTTTAACAAATAAGCAAACTTTTCAAATTCGATTGTTGCTTTCAGATTTTGATTCCAAGTTTTTTTTACCAATGAATTGTAATTCGAGAACTCTTTTGTTATTTTATCTTTTTTTTTTTCGTTTTTTTTTATTTTTATGAAATTCTACAATTTTTTTTATCTGTTTGTGATGGATTGAATAAATAAAGCATTGAATAAAAAATTAAAAACGTTTAGAACAAAAATCAGAGCATGTACTAACTATTTCAAATATATTTTCCTTGAATAATATATAATAATGTCACAGCAATATTGATTATAATTTACTGGAAAATCCGTGCAACGTCGAGTATTTTAACTGCACGGAGCATAATTATATGAATTATTAAATGAATTGGAATATTACTATTACTTGGGTAGTTCTGTATAATTGTGAACACATACGGTTTTCCATATTCAATTAAAATCGACCAATCAATCAATGAACGTTATATTTTTAAACGAAAGCATAATTAAATTTATAACGATAGCACTGGTTACACGTTGTGAAGAGCTTTTAGCGGCAAAACTGTTACGCGAAAGTCGTTAAGAAAATTGCTTTTCTTAGGTGACACGCATTTGCTCGACGATAAATTTTTATCTTATCGATGCTCGCACGTTCGCAACTTCGTATACTACGCTGGCGCGGGACATAAATGCGCAAGTATTAAGTAGAAAGACGAGATATCAAAGAGATCGACCAGGTACCCTCTCCGTTCCGTGTTGTCGTATCGCTCATCCCATGTGCTTTGCTACCCAAGTTTACTCTTAAAAAATAATCGATTTAAACAAGACAATTTTTCTTCGACCAACTTGAATGTAATTAAATAAATTTTAAATTGTCAAACTTCAAGTAATATTAAATATTTAAAACCATAAAGATAATTGTTAAAGAGATTTTAGTATTAGTACAAAGAAATAACATCTAAAAAAAAATATATATTTTTTTAATCTGGCGTGTATAGTTTCAGTTGCTCTTTTTTCAGAATACTATTTCATTATAATGAAGTATGATAAACAAAATATGGTCATAGTAGTCGCTTTTCCTGTGAGAAATATTGAAAAAAAAAAAATTCTTTATAAACTCATGCTTTTCTGTCTCTTGTAAACAGAATCTACATGATTTCAAAATAAAAAAGGGTATGTATTTTCATATGATGTGGATGTTGAATTTACATTCAATACGTTAACGAAGTGATGTTAACAGAACGCTCGCATTGTAAAAAAATATGAAATTTCTTTATCGACATGAAACAGACAAAACAACATTATTATTATTATTAGCGAAGAAAAAAAAATAACGAAGAGAAGTAAAGGATATAGGGTTTTCCAATGCTATTTGCGGGCAGTTATTTTCTCATTCCCGGGATATTATAACTGGTTTCATGAAAACCCCCGAAGATAAAACATTCATCTTTTTTTTTGAGTGGTACACACGGATTTCATTGAAAAATAACAAAAAGGATTTATGCTTTACACACAATAGCGAAATACATTTTTATTACTATTCATGAAAATGAATATCATATTTGTCATGTTAATGAATTTTTGTTACATTTTTATTAATATACATATATATACATACCTAAATTTATATGTATTTATATATATACAACATAAAATAAAAATTGATTTTTATTTTGGTATTTTATTTCTATCAAATTTTATTAACGTTCGCAAATGAAACTCACGCGATATATTTGGGATAGAAAAATGGATCTCGGACGTGAATGTTGTTATCAAATACTTGTGAAAAGAATTATACTTGAAGATAACCGGAAATAATATTTCAAATTACGGGGTGAATTCTGATCGTAAAACGGAACTACTTGAAGCCCCACTTCCACATGATCAGCCAAGAGGCTCATAATCAAATAACTCGAACGGGTCATACTCAATACTTATGGCTCCGACTCCAGCGCGATAACATCGGCATAAATCGTCATCGCATCACGCTTGTAATGGCCCATCCACTGTCGTGCGTCTGACCCCTTGAAACTTTATTCCGACGGATCATGGGTATATGAAAATGCATCCCGGAAAGCGATAAAAATTCACATCGCCTATATGATATCCCCGATGTGCATTATCGCGCCTGTAAACTTCGCTACTTGGATTGTAAATGTTTGATAATCAAATGAAAAATGAATTTTCAGTTTTCGACATTGCATTTTTAATGTCATTGTGTTTCGTAATTATTTGAGCAAACAATTTTCATGAAAATGATATCGTAACAGGGATAGTTTGGATAACTCGGACATCTGGGGTGAATGTGACACTACGATTTAAAATAACCAACTAATCATGTAAATAAAAAATGGATTTTTAATAGTATTTAAATTATTTTTTATGAAAAAAAAACAAACTTTTTATCACAAGAAAATATTGAAATTAATAGAAAGTCGTGGAAGAAAAATATATTATAGGTGAATCAGGGCAGGATATGGCGATTGAATCATGCTCTGTATTAAATTAATATTTCCTTTCGGATGTGTGTCCGAACGCGGCGTTATCATGTTTGCGTTGTAATTACACGGCTGTATACGCGAGAGGAACAGATGTAGCTGCAAAATTTGCAAACAAGATAAAACGACGAGGCGCGGCTGGAGCTACGCCAATAGTAAGTGCATGTATGTATGAACCCTAGACTACTTCTGATCGTTCATTCGCCGAGATGTTCCGACAAAATATACGTTCATTATTATTTTAACGTAATGACTGAACTCAAGTTATCAAAATTATAAAAACACATTATTTTAGTTTCAAGTTTTTTTCTGAATATCTAGAATTATTTTGAAATATTTTGATTAGTTGTTGTAATTTGGAGTTTCTTTCGGAAGAGCGTCTAAAAGTAAAACTAATTTGAAAAGAAACTTGAAATTCAGCTGAAAATTTTGAGCACGCAAAAGCTTTGAGAAAAGACGCGTAACTCAGTCTGGCTTTCGTGTCGACACCTCCGTCGTAAATAAAATCGTGTCGCGCGAAATTCTGGTCTTGTCGAACCAAAGTGAAGCGCTATACGGAGAAAGAGCTGTGCATTCTGAAATTTGACTCTTGGGCCGAATTTCGTGACAAGTTCTTCAGCCAAGAGTAATAGTGACTAAGATCTCTAACGAGTTCGCATTCTCGTTATACGTTTGTAGTACATAACTTTAGTTGTACTATTTCAAATTGTATATACTTCAGATGTATAAATAATTAGTGGAAATATAGTTTCAAATGTCGTATCAAGTTCACTCCTAAAAGAAAGAAACATTTTCAGTGCTTTTGTTTTTAGCAAATCTGGTTTTTAATTTAGAAATTTCATTTAATAAAGAAGAAAAATGCATTAAAATCTATTATTTTAATTTGATTTCTTGTTCTACGAATTTTATTTTTTTTCTATCGTATTCTAACTTGAAGGCATTACGCTCAGCACGTACACAACTGGCACGGCGGTATTATATACGAAAAGAAGAAATGTATTCGGGAAATCATTTTTCCATGTCCGTACAATGCGTGTACAATAGCCGCGTCCGGTATCACGTTCGTAAATGGAGTAGAGAAACGCGTAACGCCTTTAATATATACCCGAATCCTGCAGCATTGTTAACGAACTGTGTTATTTTAGAAAGAAATGCTACACAGACGCTTTTTGAAAGCTCAAGTAGCTCTGTGTTTTTCAATCGATAATATAATTCCCTTCCTATCAATTTGTATAGATCAGAATTTCAAATTCGCAATTGAAACACCTTATTTTTAACTTGATCAATTTTTAAAAATTTTTTACTATTTAAATCGTACAAGAATAGTCACTCCATTAATGAAATAACGTAAGTTCTGAGATCGTTCGTTATTTCGAACAAACTGACGACTAACGTGACCGAAAATCTTCTACAAATCCTTGGGCGGAAGTTCGAAATGAAGCTCGCCCGCACCTTTGCGGTGGATTTTGCCATACATTTTCCAGGCGTGTATCGGTACTACAACTTTTGTCGACCATTGTACGATAACTAGTGGTCGTATCACAGGGCTAAACAGAGGTTATCGGTACCATCTACTACTATCGGCACATTTACGGTCTGCCGTTTGAATCAATACATTATTTATCCTCGCTTATTCGCCCAGCAAGACCAAACAAAAAAACTTACAATACCACCTTGAACTCTATTATGCCACTTTTTTTGTCACTCCACCAAATCGTCGATTTGTTTCGAACTCCGACCCCCACGATCAAAGTTTGAATCGTTAAAATCGTTTTAAATCGTTAATATATCTTTAATTTTAAAATTTCATCCAAAAACTGATGCTTCGAGTAACATTATTGGAATAATTTCTTTTTATTCAAACTGTGTTCTTACATTGCGAAAAATTAATAAGTCGAAAGCATTTCCTTTGCACTTGGTGAAAGCCACGCGCGGCTTTCATAAATAATGCATACATTTTATCGGGGGTTTCAGCACTGCTGATGCCTGTGGAAGGGTCTATACAATAGGGCGACGGTAAACAATATTTCCCATCCACGTCAAAAGCGATGTAGCACGAAAAAGATATTACATTTGCATTGAACGACACTTTTTTTTTTTTTTTTTTTTTTTTTTTTTTTTTTTTTTTTTTTTTTTTTTTTTTTTTTTTTTTTTTTTTTTTTTACCTTTGTTTAAATCACAAATTTTATAAAACTCATGATGCAATTTTTTTTTTATAATTCCAATTTGGGACGAAAAATTGTTCGTTTGCTTAATTCTCCAAATAAAGGTATAGACTTCAACTTTCCTCGTCACTTAGCACCTGTTTCGTTTGCAGAATTGCAAACCATCTCCAATGTACGTGCGAAAGTAAAATAGTTCCGCGACGTAAGTCTGGCCAAACAGAAACCGAGCTGGTATACGGTTTGCATGCTCGATACTTTAAAGCGCGATCAATTAGCGTTACTTTCACATTAGTGCCAATGCACACACATTCGTAGCGTCGCGACTAAAAGCCTAATACAATGACGAGTTGCAACATCATTCTGATTACTAATTATCAACGTGGGTTAGGTTTTTAATCAGGCTTGATGCTTACGCAATAGAATATACGAGTTGTTTGTTGTCACTTTATAAATTGATTATTCTTCAAACAAATTTTGAATATCCAATTTTGACTATGGACTTATTATATTTAAATCGTCAAAACCTTTTTTGTTTGTCAAAATAAAATCAATCCGTGCGAGATTCAATTTCTTTTGTCCGATTCTGTTTTATTGTTTCAATTCTAAAGTTCTATTTTTATTGGTTTAAATTAAGGTTGTTTTAGAGAAACGGTAAAAAGAACATTTTCCAACGAAATTTTATTTTTAAAACTTTTTAAATTACTTGATGCAATTGTTTTCATAAACAATATCTACCAGAAATGTCAGAAATTTTATTGAGATTTATCCAACTGCATAGGTTTATTTCCTAAATGCAATGTACAAAAGTAGAAAATCAATTCTATTTTTACATTTTAAGGTATTCAATTTGAAATCTTTAATTAGTCAGAATAATTCATGTCTTGTATATGTTTATCTACCCACGATTTGAATTATTAAATCAACTATTTTCTTTCTTCAATTTGTCAGAACTATTTATATAATTTCCAAACCTTAACTTAATTACAGAAGATTATAATTTCGGTTTACAGAACGATTTTGTAAAATTACATGTATTCAAATGTAACTCTCATCAATGATATATTTTTCTTTTTCTGAAAAACAAACCTGATTTAATGTATTTTAAAATGTATGTAAAAATCATTCTGAAATAGTTTTCTATATTTGTGTCATACAATGAACAAATTTCAAGTCTAATTAGTTTTTTTTTTTTTTCGTTCAAGTCTTTTTTGTTTTTTTTTTTAATTTTGTTATTATTGTCATTTAAGTCGAGAAATTTACAACTTTGTTAAAGGAAAATCCAAGAACTATTATTAAAACATTACAAAAAATTATTATTATTATTATCATTATCGTATTAAAGCATTATATTATTAATAATGTAATCATATTATTATATATTTTTAAATTATCACCATAGTTGAATAGACGAATTATATTTAGCAGTATAAATTGTCTCAACGTTCATGAATGTTTCAAGTTAATGAAGTAAAAACAACATTATTTTATACTTTTTCAACCTATAAACCTTGAAACCAATATGACATTTCCTTGATTCATATTCTACATATGGTACACAAATATTTCAGACGAATATTAAATAAAGTCGAATGACGAAAATTTTATTTATATATATCTTCAAAGTTTCAAGTTGTTAGTTATATTTTTTAATCAAAAATACGTTTTGTTATTTTAAAAAAAATTACCTGGGCTTTTAAACTGGTAGTAAAGGGTTAAAATTCTACTGATTATAGAATCTATTATATTTTGATTGCTCTCCAAAAACACGAATATTTGTTCAAACAAAATAAATAAAATTAAAACTAAAAAAAAAAAAAATAGGAAAAAGGTTTGCAGAATGAAATGTTATCTCAAATCCACGCGGTAAACCACGTGCACTTGGTTGAATACAGATCAGCTGTTGTGCGTTCCAGTGGGGGCGAGCCATCCACGTTAGCGTGGGAGAGCCCTCTCCCCTTTTGTAATCGCAATAGAAAAGCTTAGGGGCAGGAGAGGCAGCCGGCGTCTCGCGGTCGCGCTAGAAAAAGAAAGACATATACAGGAAAATAACGCCAGCAAGAAGCAACCGCCGAGTTAGCAGCGACGGAGATGCACGTCGCGATGAAGGAGAGAGAAGTCGCGCGGAGTGTGGAAGGCTCGAGTCGGCCGAGCGACAGCCGGTGCACCGCTGCTCACTTGTTGAGCGTCGGGTGACGAACGCGCTGCTTTTTTTTCCGCCGCTAGACGATAGTTTTCCGTTTCATATTTTCCAAATACCGGAGAGGTACGTTTCAAAATTCACCACCGACGCGGTCGTACTCGAGTATATTAACTTTACGCGGGAGTGAATTTTGATAGGTCGCATTTAAATTTCGCGGGCAATTTTTCATATTTGGATACCAGTGATAAAGAGCCTGGCGATTCAAATCGATAGTTGATAGTGACGATGTAGTGAGCTGTGATTTTCAATGTTATAATGAAACTGGATGAATTCTGAATTGTGGAGGTTTTTGGTGCAATGGCTATGAAAAGTCGGAAATTTGTTGGAAATAGCCACATTGGCTCAAACTCACCTTACCCATCTATCAGCCAGGCTTATTGGGCACCTCAGCCACAAAATGCTAACAATTCCGTTCCAGGTATTGCCATATTTTTTATCTTCACATCTTTCATACTTTACATTTGAAGTCAATCAAATTTGTCTCTGCTATTTCTTTTTTTTTCTTTTTTTTCAATGAAATATAGGTCAGTGAGCAAAAAATGTTAAACAATCCAATGGTTAATCTTTTAGTTCATCGAACCAAAATAATATTGTGGCAATTTATCGCAATCGTCGTTGAGATAGCTCTATCAAAATCGCTTCCAAGATTTAAGTAGAGAGATTATTCATTTTTGTATGAAGCCGGTTGGAAAAAAAATCACGGTAATGCAAACGAGCCAAAGATTCTGAGAGCACGTCTCGCGGCAGAGTGCATCAAGCGAAAAAAAAGGTACAATTACTTTAACGCGTGAAAACAATTCCGTTTGTGGTGATTCGCTATACGTATATTTTCGTATTCATTCGTTGTGCATATTATAAAGCAATCCCAGGTAATTGTTTAAGCGCTTTGTTATTTTTCTTTGTACTTCGAAAACTCCTTCTTTTCATTTCATTTCTACTTCTTTGATACCAACGTCAATGAAATTCATTGACATCATTCCGACAATCGTACGCATATAAAATACAAAACGCAATTTATTTTGTTATTGCATGAAAAATATTGTTTTCACACTTGAAAAAAAAAAAAAAATATATATCTTTGGAATATTTATCACCGCAATTGTATTTGTTTTTCGAAATTATCTTTCTTTTTTAACAACTTTTCCGTACAATTTTCTCGTTTTTTATTTTGACGTATCAGTTGTACTGTTTCCAAGCTGAATGTTTTGTTTTATAACCATAATCATTTTGTGCCATTCAAACACTCTTTTTTTTCCTGGAAATTCATTACACAAAGCCCAGGTAAATCTAGCTCTGTGACTTGTATATGACTCCTTGCAATTGATTCATTTTCATAAATGCATTGCATGCGCCGTTTGAGCACGATTACGTTGGAGTTGCAATCGCAATTAAAATATTGCGACAAAGTAACGCACAAAAAGCATCTTAACATAGGCATATGATCGAAGTTGTTTATATGAATCCGCTTTCAATCAAGAATTGATTATATTTGGCCTCATTTGGCGATTTTTCACAACGAATAAATTATATAAAACATTTTACTTTTTTAAATTTGTTTTTTGTTTGTTTATTTTTTTTTAATTTTTTTACGATACTAATGTAAAAACTATTGTCCACGGTAATAATTTATTTTTGAACATTATATTACGTCCCAAGTAATGTTTTACAACACGAAAAATACGCAGCTGGGTTGACTTGTTTTAAAACGTTGTTTGAAAATGACACACGAAGTTACACGGATTATGTTCTTTCAAAATGCGAGGAAGTTATGATACGACACTTTTAGCTTTGAAACACAACTAAAGGGTTATGTAAAATTGCAACACTATTATTTTCTGTCGTATTATTTTGTTTGATCATTATTATGTTTTTCTTTCATAATTATTATACTAATCATTTCCTTTTGCATTCAACGTAACAAATGACACCGTGATTATTCAATTAATTTGTTTCCCTCTTTTCAATTGTAAACAATATATGAGACTAACGGTTGAATGAAATTGTTCAAAAAGCTGAATAGAAAAAAAAAACTTCAAACTAGGAGAAATTTCAATAAAAAAATAATAAATTTGACAGCGATGCAACAAGAAGAATGCAATTAAAATTTAATTGAAACTGAAACTGAAACTCTTGGCGATTTTTAATTGCGTCGCGCATCCCTTCAAAAGTTACCCCATGTCATTGAACTGCCATTAATTTTTCTTTTCGCGTATCCGTTTTCATTGGTGCCGAGTGAGACGAAGTAAGAGGTTTTCGTAACAAAAGTGGGGTCGTCGACACAATCGATTTACCGGGAGGTGACATCGCCTCGATAAGGTGTCACGCCTCACGTGAATAGTCACTTAAAATAGTAACTTCTTTACCGAGCATTCGTTAAAAAAATAATTACACGTTGGATTAAAACATCTCCCTTTCTCATTTGCAAACGTGCCCCTCTTTAAAAATGAAACTCACTAAAACGAGAGTCGCGGTTTTTCTTGCCTTGTTAAAGAACATTATTTTTTCATCGTTGTTTTCAAACGTTTGACCTTGAGTACAATGTACGAGTATGCGAAAAGATAATTACTAGATAATTCGCGTACGCCATCAATTGCGGCTGTTGGTGCATCGCTTCTGAAACGTTAAATATAGCTAGACTCGGAGCGAGCGAATTTTTTGATTACGTAATTGACCGTGTGATTAACAATTCGAATCCATTTGAAACACCAATATTTTATTGAACTTGAATTGAATTATTGTTACGTTTATCGTTCGGGGGCACAATCTTGTATGACTACAAAAATAAACGGTACACATCGTTGCAATTGCATCTACTCATTTCCTGATAAATAATTGGTCCAAATCATATAAATATATATAAAAAAATTTCCTGTACAGATCAAAATAATCGATGGGATGGTATAAATTTATGATTTGAATTACATTTTTTTACTTCATTTTTAATTATGCATTTATATATTATATTATATATAAGTCATTTATAATAATATAAGTATAATAAAATATAATATACAAAGCGGCGATATCTTATATAAAATTTATATGAATAAAATATAAAAAAAATATTTATACATATTAATTATAAAAAAATACTATCTACATATATTGGGATTAATATTTAAAATAAATAGCGGAAACGCAACATAAATATCAGTTTGTTTGAAATCAGATTTTCTCATCAAAGCATCTTATTATTTAAGAATAAATAACAAAGGTTAGAGTTAAATAACGATTCAACTGAATCGCGCCGAGATCATTCATTCGCGTCGCAAATATCATTGTTGCATCATCTGCGAGACAACGTTCTAACCGTGTAGCATAAGTCGCTCCAAATACGTGCCTCTCTCGTTGATGTAAGACTACCGTTGACAGATTCAATCAGCTGCCATTTGCGAAACTGTCCATCGAACTGTACGATTCATCATCACTTATGTCTAATGGTGACTTAATCTCAATGCAAAATCTTCTTAATGTGGGACTGGAAAAACTTTATTTCAGAATTGAACTATACATATAAATTAGAGACTTATTTTAATAATGTATACTAAACAACAAAATTTATCTTGCTTTCATTAATTTTAACTAACTTTGAAGTTTTTTTTTGTTTACTTTTTAGTCAAACGAGAAATGTATTCAAATCTGATTTTTTAACGAATGAAATTTCACAAGATCATCGTGCGATAACATTTAATAAGTATTCTGAATAAAAATAGAGGGCGCACACATCAGTAGTTCAGAAATTATAATGCCGCATGAGACAGAATGAATTCAGACGACGAAGTTATTCATGATAATGATTGGCAAAATGGCTGCCCTTTTTCCTCGTTTCCTTCTTCAAAAGTATTATTTTTGCTGCGAAAACGCATGCAATTTCAACTTTCTGTAGGACGAAAAAAAGAAAGTCAGCTTTTTTTATTGATATATGACTTCATCATTTCAGAAATTCAAACGTTAAATCAATAGAGCTCGCAAAATGTATTCGAGGTTTTCTTGTCTCGTGAGAAATGTTTTTTAATGTTTCTTGAAACAATCAAAAATCATTCGTTTCGTTTATCGACACACATCAATTACGTTACGCACAACATACAAAATGTATTTCCCTAATAAAAATATCACAACTAGCAGTGTCGATTGGTAGCCTGCCAACAAACCGTCAGAACGGTGTTTCTAAATGCGAACACACTATCTCTACTATTATTCGCATGTTAATAAATTTTCACGATTCAAGTATCCCATATTCGCTTTTTATTTGCA
This sequence comes from Trissolcus brochymenae, assembly GCA_030523145.1. Classification (NCBI taxonomy): domain Eukaryota; kingdom Metazoa; phylum Arthropoda; class Insecta; order Hymenoptera; family Scelionidae; genus Trissolcus; species Trissolcus brochymenae. The sequence goes on from JAQQRF010000527.1 coordinate 35,128, forward strand.
CACCTTATGCCAGTTCACTGACACACTAGTCCGTCTCTCCAATACATCTCATTTCTTTTACACTCTTCGACGAAATAATAATCAAAACTTCAGACCCAAAACGAGGATACAAAATCACTTTCATTCTTCCGAAAAAAAAAAAAAAAAAAAAAAAAAAGTTTCGTTATTGCGATAGTAAAAAAGTTATCCCATCCTGACATCCAATGTTGTTTGTTTCAACTCAATTTTCTTCGATGAACGTAGTATCCTCGCATAGTGCCCATTATTTGACGTGATCCTGGTTTCAACTGCGATACGATGCACGTGCATATCAACGGACCCTGGTAATTTGGTGATACGCATAGGTTGCATACACTTACTTCCGGCAATGCCCTTGTGTGTTTGTTACTATGTCCCTATTAGACTCTACAATTCCCATCGCCTCGATTGTCTCCGTACTCAAAACATAGGCTGCGTTCAGCACAATGCCACGGCTCTTTCCGTAAACACGTTTCGTCAATTCAAGACATTACATGCTGAATTTGTAACATTGTTACGACATAACATTCATTGTTACATTGTTGATAATGCGTGCCATCTCTCTGTTCTCGGAACTCAAATGTTCATGATGGAATCATTTCAAATCTCAAGAATTAGTACATATGGTCATCGGTACGATTGATTCAACATTTAATAATACTCCCCTCCAAAGACAGACAATTTTATCTAACAATTTAAATTTTGTGATAAATCAACTGAAGGTTAAAAAATCCTAAACACTGAACCATATATAATGGTATAATTAAAAAAATTGCAAAGTGTCATGCATCTTATATTTGTTTTAGCTTTTATTTATTGTTTTTACAATACAAAAAAATGTTTGCTTTAAATCGTACCGGGCCACACGTATTTGTCACGAGCACGTGCAACGCGAGTAGCGCAAGGACATAAATCTGTCGCAGGGTGAAATTAAATTAAGGCCTTTCCTGATACTGAACGGTGCAAAGTAAATTGTAGAAAGCAAAGTTCGACGCAGAAAATGATCTTTACTCAAGGAAAAACTGTGGAAAGGTGTCGAGGGAAAAAAGAAAGAGAAGGGAAGGGGATAAGTGCAATTGAAACAAAAGCGTTGGTAAGAAGCGAGCCGAAAAAGGGGAATAACGAGCGATTAAGCGAAAAAAGACAGCTCGAAGGAAGTTGCCCTTATAATGGAAGAACCGGCGCTGATTTAAGATCGTTAAAACCACTTTCCCTGCTAGTTTTCTGCTTTGCTATCTGTGCAGATGGCGCTGTCATAACTTGTTTAATTGGACAATTAGTTAAAAAAGGATTCTTATTAAAGAACGAAATTGAATCAATTGGGTTTTTCTTTCAGAGTTAATTTTCTCCGCGAGATACATTTCGTGTTCATGAATGGCATCAAAAAATATTTGACCGACATTTTTCCAGAAGAAAAAAAAAAATGTGAAATCGCTAAAAATAAAATAAATCCTTGATTAAAAATTATCCGTCAATTTAAGCCTCTAATCACCATTCTGAATCTTCGCGAGTCTTTAGAAAAATCTAATTTCTCAAATCGTGCATCTTACGGTCAATAAATCTTTCACTTGGTTTTATTATAAAACCAAGGAAAACGAGTGTCATCACAGCCTATACAAGACTGATTACAAATCTTTCGCTGATATTTATTAGAGAACAAAAGACTGAAGGAGAATGGAAAAGTGATATTTCTTTTCTCTTCAGCTAACAAAATGGCGTAAAACAACGATCGCGAGCGTGGCTACATCTGCTGCGCACATGTGTCCGTGAATGCAGTCAGTGTTGATTGCGCAAACGATTAACGCCAGTCACCTGACACTATTCTCGCAAAGTTGGCATCATCTTCCACGTACAACTGCAATTTACTGGGTTTGAGTTCGCCGCCAGTATAACGTGGCGCGAAAATTCAAATCAGTTGAATGACATACGATTCTTCTGTAATTGCACCTGGTTTCACATTGTTGAAATTGCCGTTAGGTAAATGCCAAGTTCGGTAAATCTAATAGGCATCACCATCACACCTCGTCGTGTTAACATCAATTTCATCTCTGGTGTTAACGATTTTATTTTTATTTATTTTTTTTTCTTTTAGAAATTATATGAAAAATAATTTATATGAATGGAATACTAATGATATCATGTAAAATATAATAATGATTAAAAAGCTGAAATTAGAAATGTATTGTTTAATTTTGTTGGGTTTGAGTTCAAAGAAAACTTGTTGAATTGACAATTATTTGTGGTCATCATGTGTTAAAAAAGGCACTTGACACATACTTGTGTAGGCAAGAAACCCAAAGGAATTTGTACACACCTAAATTTATGCTTCTGTTGATTACAGATCTATAAAATCATGTAAACTCGGAAAATTATTGTGCTGTATCGAAATACAAGAGGGAACGTTTAAAACCATATAATTTAGAATGATTGACAGCATCAAATTATGAATAAATGAAATAACAAAAATAAGTCATGTTGCATACAAGTTTTAAAAGAATGACAACAAAGTGTATTTTAATTTCAGTTTATTATCTGAAAGATATGATTTAATTTGTTAAAAAATATTTTTTTATACGATTTGCATAACTAAAGAGTGTCGGGTTGAAAAGTTCAAATTATTCCAATTCCATTGTATAAGTTAAACTGAAATCGAAGTGTTAAAATTGTGTCATCGAATTTAAAACTGTTTAATCTTAAAATTGCTTTCTAATTTAATATCAAACACTTCCAATTAGACAAGAACAAGTTGGACGAATAAAAAAGTGTTGGAATCATCAGGTTTCATCTCGATCAAACCTACGCCGAAGTTTTTCAATCGGAAGATGAATTTTATCGAGTCCGCGCTTTTGCCGCGATGCTGTCTCTATTCTCATATGCCTTCTCCGTCGAGTCGGCTCAGGAGCGATGGTTACATAACTTCCTGTGCCGCAGCGTGTATAAGGAAGTCAAGGATGTTTGAAAGTGTAGTCGTTAAACTAGTCGCGAGGAATTCTCCGCAACTTTGGCCGAGCTCCTCGCTCAGATTCAGCGCACCGAGTTTTCCAAGGCGTTTCGTAAACGTCGTGCTGCGAGTTTGCTGAAAGACGCGTTAACTCAAGTATCGCGTCTTAATGTCAAACAAAGAAATCGTATTTCTATTTGTTTTCATTCTCATGATGCTGAAAATGTCTTTTATAAACATTCATTATTTTAAATTTGGCCATTTTTGTTTTGTTATTGTTAACTTAAGACATTGAAAAAAGGAAAACATTATTGGAAGTTTTTATTTGTTTGACTATTGTGAAAATAATTTTATGAGGTTAATAAAATGATGCGAAGGCGGATAAAAGCAGTAGTAACATTACAAAAATAGCTCGAACAAAGCCGTAATTCTTTAGGAATGATAATGAAGAATGCATCACATTGCGTGCGATCAATTCAGTGGAACGCTCACCGTCAGTCGTTTGCCAAAAGCGCGAGAACTACTGTGCGGTTCGTCTGGGTGCGCCTCGTATTTCGAGCGTTCACTGACACGATGAGAGGCCATGAATTTTGTGCGGACTAATTTATTCAGGGAAAGCTCTTCAATTCATAAATCCGTCGTCAGTCAGAATACTCGTGCCACAATGCATCAAGCGTCGACAAATCAGCCACTTTCTTTTCATCAACATATACGAGAGACCGGCTTTCAACTTTTTGCTGGAGTTCGCGCGCTATAGCTCTCCCAACCGCCTCGTCGTTTCTGTCAATTCGCGTCTTTTCCTTGATACGCAAACACCGCTAATTAACCGAAATATCAATTCCAATTTCTAGACGAGCGCGCGCATCGGCAAGCGTGACTGCAATTGTTAGACCCGCTTGATTTTGTAACGAAACAGGATATGCAGCGTCTCATCCTTGTTAATTCAACGGTGCTTACGAAATTGGTCACCGGGCAAGAATGCCAGGTAATAATCACAAGCCATTGTTCTTCGTCGTGTCTGTCTAAGCTCTTATTCGTCGGCGTAACATACACGTGAATTCCCTGGCACAACTCCAAACGAATCATTTCATTAACCAAATTTGAAACCCTCCCACAAAAATTACTATCCGACTTCCAGACAGAGTGTATACCTGTACATCCACAGGCCATAATTTTCGGACTAAATATATTGCTCTAGATTTTAAGTTCATTTCGCCACTCTCATTATTTTCAAGTTGTTTTTACAAATTACATGCCACAAAATAACATGAAAAACTATTATATATACTGGTAGTGTGCTTCATCGCTCAGGACAAAAATTCTATCACAGATTTGTTTTGAAAGAATTTATAAGTCGTTTCGATTAATATATAAACCTCGTGTCATCAGACGTGTCGTTAAAGTTAAAATGACATGACAATTTTTTTTTCTTTTTCATTTGTTTAAACTGATTTTTTTTAATTTTGCGAAAAATGTTTCTTCTAAAACATTTTTAGGGGATTAGTGCTCTCAGTCATCTTTTGCCATATTCCTGCGGTTTTAATTCATCACACAGTAATCCGCAATAATTCCTACTCGCGCGGCTTTCCAATATAAACTTTTTATCAACTATCTCTTATTATCATTTATTACTTCACTGCCATTCATTTTTCACCCTTAAAACTGTCTTCCTGTATACGATACGCCTTCAAATTTACATCTCGAGGCCGAAGTCACTCAGAAAACTTTGAATTTGGCTATAAATATTCTTCCTGTCGACATAACTCATTTGAATCTTGCCGCGAAAAAAAAAAAAAAAAATGCACACTGAATTGAAAAGTATTTACAACATTTGTTCTTACGTAGAAATCTACATCTGGCCCAACGTTGCCAACCAACTTTGGTTTGGAGATCATGAACGAACGTTGATTCAGCTCTTGCTGCAAGAGTTAAATCAACGTCATTTAAATTAAAAAAAAAAAAGTCAAAAATTAATATATTTTATTGTTAATTTAATTAATTGTTAACAAATTATTGAACAAACCTTTGAGATTAAAAAGCAAAGTCAAAATTTCTGTCATAAACATTGAATTAATCGTAGTAATCGTGAAAGTTTAGAAAAATTTTGAAATTTTGAATTTTTATTTATTTTTTTTCATTTTCTTTATCCTGCAGGCTCCACACAATACGTACATAAAAAGGTTTTAATTTTCCGATATTCTAGGTGTTTTTATTAGCCAAAATATGACATTTGTTGTCACATAATAAGAAGACTGTCGTGTTTCGGCTTATTTTTTTTATATTTGGCCGGAGACACTTTTTATTGGCAATTTTCATCATTACCTTCTGGATTACTTCATTTTCAATTAGATTTAGTTTGCCGGAGTAGTCGCAACATTGTCCCAATGTTGGCCATAGATGATTCATGTTAATGGAATTATCAATGTTAATGATTTGTGAAACATTACAAAATGTCTTCAGAAAACTTCATCGCTAGAAAAAACTGCTAAATTCATTTGCAGAGATCTATTGAGCGTTTGGCTCGTGCGCATCACAAATCACTGAACGCACCATGAACTTTAACGAGTATCTAAGGATGGGCAACTATTAAAATCAGACCGATTAATCGGTAAAATTTTTTAAATCAATATTGAGTAGAAAAAAACAATAACCAGATGTACAAAGTTAACCAGATTTAAATAGTTTCATAAAACTAAAGTCAACAGTTTAAGATAATCCATAAACTTTATTCACACTTCCTGGGGTTGTCGATATATATTCTCGTTAAAAGATTCGTTTTAGCTAATTGGGTTTTAAATAATTACAAAGAAATTCTGACATTATAAATAGACATGTTAACTCTATGAATTTTCTATTTCGATATATTTAAAGTGGCAAAGTTGATTTTTAAATCAAAACAAACAACTTTGCTACAAGTTTACTGAAATTGAACATTTTCTTCATACTTTCTTTTTTCTTTTCGATTTGAAAGGAGGACCTTCAGAACGCAAGTTTGGTTACTGAATCCGAGTCTTCGATTTTCTAAAAAAGAACGTTTTACTATTCTCTGGAATGTTTTTTAGGTATCTCTGTCAATTTTCTATCAAATAATATTAATTTTCAATCGATGAAAATTTAAAAACTTTTTTAAATCAAAATAGTTTTTTACCACCTATAATTCTCAAACTACGAGTGTCAAATAGAATAGCGAAATACTGAAAACATATATGTATGTAAGGAATACTAATGTTACTTAAAATATTATCATTATTGCACGACTGAAATTTGAAACGTAAATTCTAATTTTTTTGTGTATGAGTATAAAAAAAACTTTAATTATATTATTTGGATTTATTTCAGACAGGAATCATTTACACAATTAAACGTTGGTTCATAAATTTGTGTTCATCACGTGTTAAGGAAAATCGCTTCTCCCAGACTTGTATAGGACAGAAACGAAGCAAATTTGTGTACACCCAGTGTAAATAATTAATTTTCAATAAAATAAAACAGTTGTCTCACTTGACATTAATTCGTGATTGTGTCGATTACAGTTATATAAAATTGTGTTACTGCAAAAAATTATTGTGCTCAATAGAAATATAAGAGGGAATTTCCAAGACTATGTAATTGTTTAAAAGTGTAAGAAGCGTGTTTAACGGAATTACCACAATACATATAGAAAAATACATTTTAAATTGTATGAAAAATCACATATTAATAGTCAATTGGAAAATCCACGGACGGATATAATCTAATTTTAAGTGTTTTTCAATAACAATACATTATAAATTCACTATTTTTCTATCAATATGACATCGGTGAAAATTATTTCGAACATTCTAATAACCGGTTAATCTGCAACTCTGGCCATTCGACTTGATGAACATTGGTACAATACTGACTGTTAACATTAGTCCAAGGTAGAATTTGTCATTCATTTTGAAATCGCCGACAATTATTGCATGGTTTGAGGTTGAATTTATACGACCTCAACAAAAAAAAATGCAACTTTGTGATCATTTCATGAGAATTTGTTTTTCTCATAACATGGTGCAAAGAAAATGATGCGAAACAAGTTGCTTGGTTTGCCATAATATACCAACAGTGTGTCAGTGGACCAGCTGGCTGATGCGCTCGTTGCCCCGCCAATAACGTCTCAAGACACGCAATGTTTGTTGATTGAGACACGATTACAGTTTTCAGTAGTGTTTTAAAAAACAAAGGTACCAAAGAAATGAAAAAAAAAAAAAAAAAAAAAAATTTATCATTTTAGTGAAAATTGAACTTGATTTTTTTTTATTGATTGAACAAAACCTGTAATGGAAATTTATATTTTAGATATTTTTATTTTTTATCGATGTAAAAATGTATGCATGAAAAGTTTATTCCTTAGATGTATTGAATAATCGTTCGAGGACGTTTTCTCTAAGATAAATAAAAAGATAATGTCATGGTAAATGAGAATTGAGTTCGTGTAAAATGAAAGTGGCGATTTGATTAAGTGTAGTCGAGTACAAGGTATCAATGGGCTGATCATTTCTGTTAGTTAATTTTATTAACGCTAAGCAGTTTCCGCAACTATTCATTACAAATTCTCATTGCAAATCAATAGATAGAACAATTGCAATCATGCCAAATGTTCCCGCAAATCCTGACGAGCGTATTTATAATTAGTACTTTCGGCAGTTACAATGCAGCTGAATGTGCATTAGCATTGTTACATAATAAATACCCATTATGTACCATATAAACGAAGAATTTCTGATTCCTAAAATAATAATGTTAAACTCGGTTCAACGATACAAACTAGTACAATTCATTAAACATTTATAACTGCATCTGTGATCAAAGGTTGTGTGAATATTATATCACATGTTTGTCTATCCTTCATTTACACTCAAAAGAAAATGAGTGATTAAGATTATTTTGAAAGTTGTCCTAGCCACTTGTCTGTATGTTTTTGATATGTAAAACATATAAAAGTGAGTAATTAAATAATTACAGTTTTCCTTTTTATAAATATAATTTAAGCATTAGAAATGAATGCACTAACGAACGAAAGAAACACTGAAGAATTAACTCGGTTGATTTGTGATATTAATTTATATGAAAATTATCAATTTTTTATATTGTTGATGATAAACCCGTAGAATTCAAGAGACTCCGAATGATCTGCCGTACATCACCCCGGACATCACTTTTTATATTTATAAGCTACGGAAGCCCATGTTCTAAAACGTTTCTCGTTGCATGCTAGTCACGTAACTCGCCAGGTTTTGAAGTTGAAAAATTTATGCTAAACACATTGTAACTTCTTCTTTTGCTCGAGGCAGCAAACCAGGGCTAAGTTTTTGCATGTCTCACAGAGACAAAATTATATTGCCAGCGTGGTTAATTAAACTCACATTTAATCCCACAGAGTTTCATTAATCGTAGATACCATATCTTTCTGCAGGTCTAATTCATAGTAGGTAGAATTAGACTTGCGGCGGATCTGATTAAGCGTAATTGTGGTCAGGTTAGAAATCAGTAGGATCATAAGATTTATATAGATTCCGTTTCACTTGCTTCAATTTTCCTTAATATTTTGCAGATGAAACATTTATATTTCTATAACTCAGAAAAAAATGTTAAACATGTGACGAAAGGCTTAAGATAAGACTTTTACAAAGGAACTAGGGTTCCAAGGCCCCAATATGAGAAACACTTTAAAACACAACAAATTTAAAATGAAAAGTACTCTGAAATTGATAATATCATAACTTTTGTGGCAGTTGTGCCGAAAACTTTATTTACGTCAATAGATTTTTTCGTCAAATGTCAAATGTATGCAACATTTAAAAAATCAAAGCAACAAAGTAATTAATAATTAATAAAAATCATTTCGACTTGTAATATACCGAACATATTCATCAAATAGTGTCAACATTCCTTTTTTATATTCGTCCTGTGCTCTTAAAATATTTCTATAGCGTTTATTATAGTTGGCATTATAATTTTTTTGTCTTTCATTTGAACGCGGTTCTGTACTGCTATTGGTTTTTAAATACATTTCCTCCTGGAAATCTATGATCTTCTCTATAAAAATATAAATGTTTGGGTAGCTACTTTGATTATAATTGTTAAGCCTTGCACGGACGGATTCTCATGCATTGCTTGTCCGGTCTTCAATACTATACATTCTTTCATTATTTTTGTTCATTGTCAATGATAATTTTTTTTCATTTTTTGTAATATAAATTTTTGTTATGTAACTGCGCGATTTAAATTAAAACTAAATTGGCCGAAACAAATTCTAGACATTGCAGACCCAAACATTGCGATAAATTATTAGAATAAAAATTCTGCACTTCCAAACAAACAACAATATCAATATTGTTTCAGCAATTAAATGTATATAAATTAATATTTCATGCAAATGAATAATAATAATTTTATTTCAAGTTTAAATTTTGTTTGTAAACAAATTCAGTACAACTGCGCTTATAATTATCATATTCGGCGCAACTGAGCACTGATTAATTTAATTTAAGCGCAGCTGCTTAGCGACAAAAATCGGCGCAACTGCATATCAATTTCGGCTCAACTGCGCTCATAATTATCTCATTCGGCGCAATTGTATATTACCCAATTCTAGGTATAAGACCCACATATTTGATTCACTCATGTATTTTTGTGGTTAGTTTGATAATGATAATGAAAAAATCATTAAAAAAAGTCCTTTAATGTGTTGTGCCGTAGTCCCGTACACCAAGAAGGCAAAAATAATGCTTTTGAAGCTACTTCAAACTCAAATAATTCATAAAATGTGTACACGTTCTCCTTCAAATTTCGCATGAATATTTGTTATAGTATGAAGTTTGTTATATTAGTTTTTTTGTTAGAATCTCGTGGATGGTTTGAAAGTTAAAATCAGATAAGTGAAATTTTTCGAACAATTTTCTATACCTACTACATGTATTTCAATCCAACTTTGAATTTTTATATCTCATCTTCCAGGTAGATGAAATTGCTCTAACTTTGCAAAATGGTTGAGAATATGTTGAAGAAATTTGAGCCAAGTTTCGTCAATTACTCATGGAATCGATTTCATGATAGTCCTACCTTAACACTCAAACTCTGAATGTTTAAACATTTTGATCGTGAGATCCGTCCAGTTCGAGGATTCACTTCAGATCAGTTGAGTTCATTATCAAAGTAGACATTAGCAATTTTTAAATCGAAAACTGATAGTAGACAAAGATAAAGTATATTGCAAAACAATTTTCTTTATTATTGAATCATAAAACTCAGCACTCAGCCGATCACCAACTTTACATACACACGAACTAACAATTCTGAATCAATATTGACAACTGGATTTAGACAAATTTAAATAAACATCATTAGAAAGCACATTAAAAGAACAATAAAGTTTTCATTTTCTTGAAGGATAATCGCTGTTACATTCAATACATAACAAACTTTAAGGGACATTACAAGTTCAAAACGTCAACTAAATGTTGTGTTCAAAGCTATATATACATAAGGATTATTGTTATCAGTGAATACTACGGCTGATGGCCACACCCTTAAACAATGGCTTATAAATTCTCGTCACATCATTTAGCCGAACCTTTTTTTTACATGCATAGTCCATATAAAATTATTATCCGTCTTATGCGTGCGTTTTCGTTGTACTCCGCCTTGAATACTAACGAACATGGTAATGATAGTAATTCTTGGATCTGTCAGCGGGCTCTGATACATTGTTCATTGGGATCCCTGGTATCGACTCTTTCTTTGGCGACATAGTGCGTTATGAATACGTAAGTGTTGGATAATAAACGCGTCGAAGAGTGTGTCGTTTCAAGGGCCGGGGTCAATGTTGCAGTCGCACAAAGCCCGAACGAACGCACTCTCTCCCCTCTCCTCCTTTATTTGCATTTGACCCAGTGCCGACTGGTCATTGTCCTCGACTCACGCAAATATGTACACGCCTACGGCGCGTCTGTGTTTGGTTACGGGACAATAGTGCAAAACCCAACGCACCAACTTGCGAAACCGTACAGAAAAAGGTTGGCCAGGTGTGGGATTTGTAACTTTTTTCATCTACCCTGACTATTAAGTAAGACAGTGTGGGAGATTGAAAGAAAAAAAGAAAGGAATGTTTTGCGAAAATCTTATAAAGCGCTGTGAGGGTGTGATTATATGGTGATGGAAGATATTTATTATCCCGCGAGCGTACATCAGTTGACTCACCCGAGTTGTGAATTCATACAAAAATGAATATTTCAATCTAAATTAACTTAAATTTGTTGAGTCTTTATATAATTCAAACATCGAGCCGAACTTGATTGGAAACGCAATCCATCCATTTTACAAAAATAACATCGCAGCTTGAAATTAAACGTACGGTAGAGTTAGCTTTTGTAGGCTGTCTTATTAGTGATTTTGATTGACAGAAAGGAAAATGGATTTCAGTTGAAACTTGCATGGATAGACAGCTCGAGCAAGTTAAATTAGCCAAAACATTTGTGGATCGAACCATTTGGACGTTTCGCTATTCCGCCTCCCCCATTTTATCATTCTCGGCGCATTTATATATCCGTTTGCCTCGCGTCCTTATTTACACAAACAATACGGTTCACATGTAATAAATAATTTAACGGGTAATTAAGGGTCGCAAAGTATAATGATAAATAAATCAGAATGTTGATTCTCAATATTGTGACCGTGGGGCGCTCGAGTAATCGAATGCGAAAGACCATCGGCAGATTTGCACCTTGAATGCTCAACAGATGAAATCTTACTCTACGGGATCGTAAACATAAATTCAGCCTCACGATAAAACCGCAGCACGCGCCGCCAGAAGAAAAGGAAATAAATAAATAAATAAAACACGAGCACAAAATCATGTCAGGTTCAGCGCTCTCTGTCAATGACGCCTGAATTCTGAGCCGGTGAATGAAATCGACTCGAGCGTAACCAGTCTTCTTTCTCTTTAATAACTAGAATCCCCTCCCCCTTTCCCTATGCCTCCTCAATAATAATAATAATCGTTACAAACTCCGCGAGATGCCGACGGTTGTTATGAAATAACTCGCATCGGTAACTCGACTGCATAATGTGTCCTAGATACCACGCCATTTGAATTCATGCGGCTACCATACAGTTTATATTCATTTCCATCGTGCAACCGACAACAACAAATGCTATTTCAAGTCAATACTCATCGTTTGTGAAAACTGATTTCCAAAACTGGAAAAGAAAATCACTGTCGATCTTTTTTTTTCTTCTTCGTTTCTCACGATTATGGAAATTTATTCTTATTAGCAATGAACTTGTGAGTTATGTCACCTCAGATTATACTTTCAGAGGATAAAAAGTTAAAGAATTATTTTGGTGTCTAAAGTTATTTGCACTAGTTTGTAAGTTAATTGTGCCGAAGAGAAAGTTTTGCTTGTGCGTAACGTTATTGTACACGTTTTGTTCCTTTACAATTTATATGATGTTTAAAGCACAACTTTATAGAAATAATTATCAATTTATGTTACGAATTTGAATTCAGAAATCAAAGTGATATGACAACTTTGTTTTTGACAAACATTATCGCGTATCAACATTTCAGACATCATTTCGTACATACTTGGTTGGCCTCTATGGTTGTTTTTGAAGCAACTTTTACTTGATTGATCGATATAATAATAAAAAATAGAAATAGTATCACGTTAAAATGACTGATTTTATTCAATTATTACTGATTGATTACTGATCGAATTACTGAACGATATTCAATTAATTACTTTGGCCATTGAGGATTCGAGACAAATTTCCCCTGGAAACTGCAATTTGCACAAATTTATTCAAAATTAAGACTAACATCGAATTTTATATAAATACACATAAATTATACTCATCCATCTAAATAATGGCGTTGAAAACAATAGAATGTAATCATTTTGTTTGTAGTTTAAAGCTTACAAAATAAATAATAAGCTTCGATAAGTGGAATTGTTTATAACGTTGGCTATTTTGATGTTCAATCAAAATCATTTTATATCATTAATAGATCTATTATCGACTAATTATCAAACATTAATTTGTTGCAAACAATCGATTTTCCATTTTCACTTGTTTCAGAAATTTTGACTGTAAACGAAACAAAATACTCATTCAAATAATGTATCCGCAATTTTTTTTTTCGGGTTTTTTCTTTCAGCTCATTTCATCGCACGACAGTAACAATATCCCCGGCAACATTTTAACAGTACATTACGTTTACAAGAGTATTTATTAAGATAAAAAAGTGAGCATATAATATAAAAAATTGTTTTAAAAAAAGGGGAAAGGAAAAAAAGCCACGTGACGCGAGCAATCGGCTTATTTCAATTCAGCGACATAAACCGTGCAGTCGCAGAAGCATTGCGAATTGAACCGTAGAAAGTTTCCTCTGTGCAGCGACACGAAGATCCTCAAGCATGCATTTGAGATGGGCTTCGTAATGCGATGCGTCGACTGCTGCGAGCGTGCCGTATTGCAGTGAAGCAATACAATCAGAAATAAAAAAAATACTGGCGACAAAATAAACCGATAAAATCGTGATTTTATACATTCTGCGAATCCTACCTTTTTTCATCAATATTGAATCACGTTGCTCAAAATCACGTGCATTATCGAATTGAAATTTACAACCAAGTTCTCATCACACACCCCAACATGCTTCTCCGAAATGACGAATGACAAAAACCAAATACAATTCTAGTTATTTGACATATTTCAACATTGAAGAAAAAATAATTCGAGAAGAACATTTTTTTCATATATATTCTTTAAACAAATAAACTGCGCAAAATCCTTGAACAAAACGTTGTCGGTATAATGCTAAAATAACACCTGTCTTTGTAACGGCTTATGTAAGATTGCATGACATTATTATCAAAAAGTATTCTGCAAAGTAATGAAACTGTTCTTCGATGTTATTCCATTTGTTTCATTCCAAGTATAGCAACAGCAAAAGTGTCTTCTCAGGATCTTGAAAAGTACACGTTACATTTAGATGAAATATCAAGCTCACGTTTCTAATGTGAATCCGCAACTTGAAGAGATAGAATCTGAATTGCCATTGAAGGTTGTCTTCAATTACAATTATGCTATTAAATATTTTATTATACGCTTGTTAAGCAGCTGCTAAAGAGAAAATCTCTGTTTACAACATATGTAACTTAACGAGATCGCAACATATGGATTTAAAAAATATACAATTGACATGTTCTTTTTTAAATACAAAATATACAAAACAAATGGAATCAAAAATAAAAAAAATAAAAATACTAGCAAACTTTTCCATTTCGTTATTGTTTTTCGAACATCTATATTTTTCACCCAACATCAAAATGTATCCTGATATTTTTGTATTGCGATAGTTTTCTGCAGGAATAATTTTTTTAAAAAACGAACCACTTTTTTTCGATGAAACAACAATAGTTTTTTTTTTGTTGAGAGCGTAATTGCTTTGACTGGTCGGACAGAATAACTTTAAGTAGATAACATATATTTGGTTATGCAACTTTTCAAGGTTAGTATTTTTTTAATAGCTATCGGTCAATTATTTTTTGAAGATGAATATTTTCCGTTTGAATATAAAAAAACCGTTATTCATTTTTAGAAAAGAGGGAATAAAACACTTTGTTTTAGATTATATCCATAACTGGCGTGCATTTTATTTTTAAATTGGTTCTTCCACGGCTTAATAATTACCATGCATATTCTTGTTAATGCGTTTCCAGTGAAATCCTGATTAATTTTGATGTAATGCGATATAGAGATAGTGTTTTACATGACCTGTTACATACAAATGAAATCTGCAGATTAATAAAAGCGATTTAAAAATTAATTATCATTATAGAGATTTACAATTAATTTTTTTGTTTCAAATTATATGTATACATTGATGAATAGTAAATTATTTGTGAAAGGCATGCATTTTGAACAAGAATATAAAAAATTAGCCAGTAAAAATTATCTCATTTTGTAGAAAGTATTTGAAGTTGAGTACAAAATAAAAGATGATGAATAAAAAATTTGTCTTTATCTGCACAAGCATATTTGCGCACTTGAAAAACGGAAAACAAACGAAGCCAAAAGAGGAACCACAGAAGAGGTTTAATCTCATCATTTATCTTGACCGATAGGACGCACGAATGTTTAGTGTGTCAAAGCAGGCGACATATATATAAGATTGCTTGAAAGTCGACGTAAATCTCAAAGCGTGTTTCGCACTCATTCGCAAAGGCTAAGACAAGCGACGGCATGAATTGTGCGCGTGTGTGCGAGCGCGCGTAGCTAACACTGGCTGCTAAGTAGGTTGCGACAGTCGGGGGGGGGGGGGGGGGCCAGTTGAAACTATACTCGACTAGCTGCGAACAGTCCCGATCATGTTTTGCTCTCTTGAACAATCGGCGCTCTGCGATTCCGCGAACACGATACCGTCGACGCTCGCGAGCGTGCTTCCAACGATCGGAAGCCATTTATTTGCCCAGACACATAATTCAACTGAACGAAATTCCAATGTAAATAGAGACGCCTGGACGGCGATTTGTCAAAGCCCTGGAACCGAATTGACAGTCGAGAAAGTCGGATTAGTAATGATCTAGTAACTCACTTTCAAGTCCACGCGATTGCAATTTTACGAGACCCCATCTTTTATGTAAAAATTGGCAATTCCATTACATGTGTGAACAGTTAAATTTTGAAACAAATTCATCCAAATTTCATGATATCACAAATGTGTGTCTTAATTTTTTTAAGAAACAGTTCAGTCATTTTGTATGCAAATTTTTGTTTTTGTGAATTGGTTATGTAACAAGACTGATACTGTACTTTAACTTTATGTATAATTAATGATTTTGGCTCGCTTTATAATGTCACCAGGTGGGATCCTTCTGTCTAAGAGTTCAGACCATGAAATGACCCCTGTTGGGTCTCAATCTGTCACCCATTCGACATCATGCCAAAACACTTCAAATTATAATTTATCTCTTAAAAGTAATGGGCATTGAAAGCTAAAATAGAGATAAATTTATTCTAAAGTGTACTCATATTACATTCTGAAGGGCGCCGGAAATCTGGACGAAAATAAAACATTCTAATATTCGTAGAAAAATAATTGAAGCTGTATATAGGTTGATTTATGTCTAACAAAAACATGAACATTTATGTTACCAAAATATGAATAAACGAACAAATTCGAACTTGTATGAAAACCATCAATTATATGAGTTTTCAAATATTTACAATTGCTACGACATCCAGAATGTCTTTCATTGTATTCGCAATTTAAGATATATACAATGTTTAACTTTCTCCACTTGTCAATTATAAATTCGATAATCCTGAAAACTGCTAAGACATATTCTATACATTTTTAAAAAGACGCTTTACCTACCTTTCTGTAAGAGATTTCACTTTGTCGAAGAGGATATTCTCGACTACATCTATAGAAGTGAATTATGAAATCCGCTGAAAGTAAATGTTAAATTGAAATCAACACAATGCCATGTTTATCCGTCAAACCACGCAATTCAAAAAGATTATGTGAAGACGTACACGTTATCATGAAGATAATAAATAAATTCAAATACGCTGTTTATTTTGTAAAAAACTTATCGTATAATATAATATTTGCATTCATTTCAACAGTCTGATGGTAATCCTTCTTTTGTTCAACTTTCTTTGAGTTTTTTTTATTTATTTATGGTTTTTTATGAATCTTAGCAAATGATAATTAGGATGGCACGGTCATTTGTAATATTATAATTTGCCCATCAGGCTTTGATGCGGTTGCGGTTTTGATACAGGCACGTAATCCACACTAATAAGTGTCGTCGCTTCATTCGAGCTATCATGTTCAGACTTTTGCTATGACGAACTCTCATCCGCCGTTAATAGGAGGATCAACTGAATCAGATCTTGTGCGCCAAATTAATGACAGCTTAAAGCATGCGTTATTATGTAGGCTACTTGTTTTTTCATCTGTGACCACGATGAAAACCAAAATTACCACATTGTTGAATATTTTTTGAAAAATATTTCGAAGGCCATGAAAATGAAATATTAAACAAATTTTGTTATCGAAAAATGTGAAAAAAAAATTTGGTGCATGAAAATTGTACTTTTCTTGTCTAGGATAAAATCATTTTACCCAGAATCTTATTTCCACGTGTAACTCAAAGACTAAAAAGGATTTTGTTCTGTTAACAGTCGGAAATCTTTTTAGAGCTCTCAGTGGTTACACGAAGAAAAAAATAGCAATTGCATTTTCTCAATTAAGTTGCCTTTCACGTTTCCTTGTGGCGTCTAATAGTTCAAATTTCTTAACAAGAGTACGCTAATGGCGCCCGTCATTATGGTCTTTTCGCATTCATGAAATTTCGACCAAGTTTTGCATTTTATACGAAATTCGATTTCGTCACCTCATTTAATCGCGCGATTGCTCCTTTTTCCTGCTTATATATAATTTGGCTCCCTTTCTTTCCTCTTCTTTATATAATTCCTTAATATAAAAAGAAAGTTACATCCAAAATATTTTCAATAACAAAATTTTTCACAAAAACAACTATAATAAGGTGCATGTATGTGATGAGAACGCGTTTTTGTTTTCTCTCTCAATCGCTTTTTTTTTCTTCCCATGTCCTCCTTTTCGCCGACCATTTTTTTCTTTTTATTGCTTTTTTGTTGCTTTTCAGTATTCTTGTCGCACAACGCCTGTGCTCCTATTAAAGCTACGATTACACCGCAGAGTCGCCATGAATAATAATTGTGACAATTACTGTTAAGAATCGTGAAACGATTAAGCTGCGCTGACACCGCGAAGGATTATTTTTGCACTGTTCAATTCGTAGAAACGCATTAGGCCTCGCCGCTCTTTACGGTTCAACTTTTGTTATGCATTGTTCATCTTTGTCTCACACGCCTTTCGTCTTAGTTGGCCGTTTTGGTCCCAAATCTCCGTGAATTTTTGTGACTTTTAATTATCGAATGTTTTTTTTGTTAATCTTAAATTCATATTATTTTTTGTTATTATTTTATATGTACAAAAAATAATCATTCTGACTGAAATAATAACTGATAATTACTGATTAGTGATATTATCGTTTTTGATTATATTTCCTTGTTTTTATCAATTCACTTTTGCTGCAATTAAAAGATTTCATCTTGGAATTTCCATTCGTCGGATCAGAAACTCATGCAGTTAATTTCATTGATGCGTCGATGGACAAAACACGGTTTACTCGTACTACTGAAATATCATTTAGTCAAACATTACTGGAAAATTATTAATCGAGTATAAATTCGTCGTCACAAAAAGGTCCTATCTCAAAATTCGTCCATTCGTCCATTACATAGGGGTAATTTTGAAATAAGCCTTTTTTCGTCTGGGACGATGAATTAATCAAATTAATTTTGATTTTTGTGCGATATAAATAGGGTTAATTTCAAAATATTTCAAGTGATCATTCGATTTATGGTGAAAATTCGAACATTTCATAAATAAAAAGTTGACCGATGAGAATGGTCAGGCTAAATTAAGCAAGTCAACGGTTCAGAATAATTAGAGAACTCTAATTAATCCGCATCAATGTTTGCGCTTTCCAACTCCGAATAAATCAAATTTCACGTGCAAATATACTTATTTGCCAACGCCCCAATGGCAAACTGTCTCATTGCCTCCTTTTAACAGATATATATATATATATATATATATATATATATATATATATATAGTCGCTGTCTGCTAATCTCCATTAACAACACACAAGTCTTAGCACACACGGTTCCTCTGAAAGCACAATGCACTTCCTTGGCTCGTTCAAACCCCAACATTTCAATTCCATTTTTGAAACGTCTAAGCTACATAATTCAAACTATTTACCAACGAGATTTATATTATGCAAGTTTTTTCAACAGCTTTTTTCATTTTCGCACGATCAAGGGATGAAATTTGATTCGATTAACAAGACGGTGAAAAAAAAATACAAGCAAGCGAGCTTATCTTATCGCAAACGTTTATAAATTCCCAAGCCAGTAGCACGATAAAGCTCTTTGAATGCTGAATGCGCGAGTACACACAAAACGGCTCTGATTCATGTTTCTGGAATCCGCAAAAATTGTTTTAATTACCGCCGTCATTTGATATCCGAGATACCATCTGCGTTCCATATTTTTCGCAGAGGAATAAAATCTTGCGAGGCCGAAGGAAGAATGAAAATTATAATGAATTTTTCAAAAGCGGCATCGAACAAAAAAAAACAAACAAACAATTTAATTCGATTTTCACAAAGCAGTGGAACGTGTACTTTACTTTCATTTTAATCGAGTTGCATATAACTATTGTAAAACAGTGCAATCTAAAACCGCGCGAAAACACCATGCTTCAAATAAATTATGTATTACCTTGGCTCGAAACTTAATTTGCAATCTCATAAATGAAAAACAAAACAAAAAAGGTGTACACATGCGAGGCTGAAAAAAGAAATATCCCTCTGAAAATGTGTACATCACGAGGCAACAAGTTTATTTGCCACAGAAAAAGCAATTAACGGGAAATTCAAACAAGCTCGACTTTCAAGTCACACACGCGGCGAAAATTAGCGGCAACTTTGACGCGGTCGCGCGAATTATGCAAATGCCATGCTTATGGCCAGCGCGTTTAAATGGCGGCCAAATAAAATAACAACAGAGAGCAGAAGGAATGGTGCTGCGGGCCTTGAAAACAACCGAAAATAAGCAGCCATCAGTATGCGCGAGACGTACACTCTACGCTTTGTTCTGCGAAACCTGCCGGGGCACTACGTAGCCCCCAAGATCCACCGGAAGGATCCTCCATAGTCTTGGATCTTCCATACAAATGACCAATTAACGCCAACTCCACACTTATTTCCCCACGTTCTGAAAACAAGGGTGCCAAATCAACTGTTTATTTTTTATGAAAAAAAGTTTCCTTAGTATTTTTTTAATTAACTATGATGATTTTTCATTTTAATAAAAAAAACAACACAGTGTCCAAATTATATTACGAGAAATGAACCTTTGAGATTTGTGTGTGTATATATATATAAAAGATTCACGAATCTGAAAGTTTTTAGAGCCTATACTGTCAGAAGTGTAATAGGAAAGTTGGAACAGAAAAAATAGGACAGAGGCGTCTATTATGTTTAAATGATTCACGAGAGGGCGTCGTGACGAAGTGACAGATAGCTGTTCCGGTTGGTTTGTTCGCTTGGTTCCGGTCGCTTTTATTGTCGCCATAAATCGCAATCTGTTCAAGACACAGGTGTCTCGTGTCATTAGTATGTCTGAACCGTCGCAATCACGGGAAGTGATACTGAGGGGGATTCGCATTATGATTAAATTCATACAGATTGTTTTCATAATTATATTTGTTAGTTTTCTTTGACATTTTCTTTTACAGTCTGTACGATCAGTTTTTAAAGATTAATTTCAGCAGTATAAAAAAAACATATACGTGTGTGTGTAAATATATATATATCTTGATGAAAATTTTGCAACCGACATCAACCACATTTCATCTACATTCGCCTATGCATCTTAACTAACTTTGTTCTCAGTGCGGTAGTCTGTCAGAGATGATTTGTTTGTTTTTGGGATACCATCAATGATGTAACACGATTGTTGACATCACAGGGTTTAATTTTAGCAAGGAACCACAGAGCAGTTAGTGAATGGCGTCATATGGGGAGTTATATTTCATCCTAAAATTTATAACGTTCTATTAGAATCCGACAATTTTAATAATATAGAGTAGAATATTCGTTGTAATGAATATAAAACATCACAAATAAAATAAAATATGGAAACATAAGATAAAAGGAAAGAATAATTTATGTCGTTGATTGTATTAAAGAATTTTTTCTCCATTACCTATTGCACAAGCTGACAATTTTTTGTTTTGAAAAAATAATGATATGTTGCTTTGACGTCAATGAAATTTTTATTTCGTTAAAAGATTTATTAAATGACTCATTTTAAAGTAGCATCCCTCGTAAGTGTCATAAACCGAGAAAGAAATAAATTAATAAAAACGAAATGGACCTTTATTTTTGCAAGCTTGATTGTTTTAGATTCAACGATGACTCCCCTTATAAACGAATAAATATGTACTTGAGTATTTACAAACCAAACAAAATATAAAAAAACTAATCCACTATCTTATCTTGTACAAACAAGCGTATAGTCTTGAACAAACACACTGGCTTTCCATGTTAATCAAAACGCACTCCACTTGATTATTGGCTCATTTCGATTAGAACGAGCGCCAACGAAAAAGGCCATTTGGCGAAGTTTGTTTGTGCCGGATAAAGCGGTGTTTTGCGAGTACACTGAGCAACGTGACTTGGGAAAACAAAGAACCACATCGACCTGTTTGCGCGGCAAAAGTGCATCGAACCCGATAAGAACTGAAATTCGTCTTACAAGCGTTACATCGATTTTATTTAAAATTCAAATTTCCCGCCAGCGCGATTTGCCAGAGCTTCTTCTCCGCGAGCTCTAATTTCGCGGAAACTTTGCGATGATAAGAGAAAGATTGGGGAGGGGAGAACACAGAGAATTCATCCATGAACCGGCCACCAAGGGCTTCCGACTGGGTAGGAAATTAATTAAACCAATATCTATCACACAGACTCGACGAGCGGACAGGGCTTCCGAACGAATACCCTCGATTCCCCCAGCTTACAGAGCAGTCAAGCTACTTCTCCTTTTTTTCACTATCCTCTATTTTTTTTATTCCTCTTCTTATTCCTCTTCATTTTTATTTTTAACTTGGAACTTTTTTTTCTAAATAAGAAATATTTCAAGTACGAAAATTCATCATTTTAATGAAAATAACAATAATTTATATCCTTGTACGATACACGAAAAATCAATCTCTCGTATGTCCATTAAGGACTTCATCTCCTTCGAGTAAACAATCATAGATTATTTGTGGAAGTAGAAAATGCAAGCGGTCGATTTTTTGCGAACCGTAAACAAGACGGTAAAAATTGATATAAAGTTTTGATATAAAACCGAACGAAATAAAGAGAGGAAAAAAAAAGCTGACAAGTTGAAGATTAAATCGATTTAAAGATCCAATTACAAAATGGTCTTTATAGGAGTGGTCTTTATACCTGAGTCGTAGGAAAAAGTAAACGAAGCACTCGACTAAACTCTTCTCCGGAAACCTGATAACGCTGTGTCCACTACTCATACGCTGTCTGAAAAATAATAATTAATACGATATCCGACTTAAATTGGAAAGATAAAGAACAATCGTTTTCGCGTCTAAAATGTCTCGGACAAATCATATATCCCGTATCATAAACTATTTATAATCCACAACCTGTTTTATAAGCCAATTGATCAGCTTTGTTGGTCCGTTTTATGAAATATCGTTTACGCTGGATTTATTTTCCAAATCAATCGTTAAATTTGATACAAACTTGTATTGATCAAATTTTTATAATTAAAATTCGATTAATCAGAATAGTTGATTATACTGACAATTTTTAATATTGAGGCAAAATTATATTTATGTTTACTAATGCCAATCATTTTCTTTGTTTCAGATCGTAAATTGTTTGTAGGAATGCTGTCAAAGAAGTACACGGAAAATGACGTGCGAAACATGTTTGATGTTTTTGGAGAAATTCAAGAATGTTCGGTGCTAAGGGACAATGGCCAAAGTAGGGGTTGTGCATTCGTCACGTTTGCTAGTAAACAGTGTGCTATAGCTGCGATAAAGGCTCTTCATCATTCGCAAACAATGGAGGTAAATATTTCTTGACATTATCAATGTCAATTTAACAAATAAAAAGAACCAAAACAAATTTTCTCCTTTTGATAGTTAGGGTAACTATGGTCAGGTGGGGGTAAATATGACAGTATGGAAATCGCATTTACAAATTCATTTTGAATTAAATTTATATAGATTAAACAATAATTTGAGCCTTAAAATTTAATTTAATCTAAACTTTTTTTTTTCAAAATAGTAAAGTTATTTGAGAGTCACATTTACCCCAAGGTATCACAATTATCCCAATTATGTTTCATTCAAATAAGAATTCAACTGACACAACTGCACTATTTAATGTTTCTAACATTTCTTTATCAAGTTTTTTGTTAATGTTTCATGAAAATTGACTTCATTAGTGATTCTAACTACTGCTTTTTCTGAATGTAAGAGTAGCATTGAAAATATTTCTGTGCGTTGTAGATAACTCATGACAGGCAAAACAGATGAACGAAACGACGACGGACATTGATTGTTCGTGCGGCGCACACACTGTCGACATGATAAATCCGCGCTATACATTATGCTTGGTGCGGTGACATTAGGAATAACCCGGCACTTGTGTGAAACAAAAGGCGCCGGCGTGAGATTAATGAGTACTTCGTTAACTGTTTAATGAAGCTTGAACATTTAATTATGGAAAGTTTTCGACACACGAGCGCGAAATCTTGTTCGATGTCGGGGACAGAAGGCAACTTTGAAGGGACCAACTTTGCAAATGGCGAATTAACAAAAATCCGACCCGTGTAATTGCATGATTTATCAATTTTTTTTTTATTTTTTTCATAGATACGCTTCTCTTTAAATTCAATTTTTAAGTTTAATCGATAGTTCGAAATTGTTACACGATCAAATTAAATTTCATCTAATTAATTTACAAACAATTTAATTTTTCCTTCCAAGAATCACAAAGTTTTTAACTGTGTTTAATTTTATTTAATTTTATCCTTACTAAAGTGAAATGAGTGATTTCGAGGTTAAATTATCACATAAATTGGGTTTTATCAGCGCAATCGGATAACTCATCGTCGGCAAATTAAAAAGAAACGTCGATTCGTTTGTAGACGTCTCCTTTTTCTGGTTTGAATTTTTTTTCTTCGTTCGTTCAAGCTTTTTTGCATTTTCGGTGTTTGGCTGGATGCCATTTTATCTCGAGGGAAAACATGTGCACGTTATGTTGTACACGAATTTAACTCGCTGAAAAGATCGAGGAACGCAAAGAACGAAAGATCCACTGTGCACCAGCAGCACATTATTCTTTCTTTTTCACCAGGCGCTGCAAAGCTCTTTTAAGCAGACGAAGCTGATGAAATCAGTTTCGATTACAATTTTTGGGCCAAGACGCGTCTGTTGTATTTTTAATGCGTTAGAGTTTTATATTCCTCTGGTTTATTTTATTTAATATTTTCTGACAACAAATTTTTGTTCAAACAAATGTTGTTTCTGTTCAAAAATTCATTCTCGATGCTGTGAAGTTGAACTTTTTTCTTTTACCAAATTCAATTTCGCTGAAAAACGATTGCATAATTGACCTAATGAATGTGGCAATTGTTCATAACATCGCATTGAAGTTGTACACTATTAGCACGCGGAAAACGAGATGAGTGCAACAATTAATTTTAATTCGGAATAATATGAAGGGAAATTACGTTGCCTTGGTAATCGCATTTCGGCGATGTTTTATGGTCGCGAGTGCATATTTCCGCGGTGTTTGAAAGCGAAAATTACCGGAACCGCCCCACTCAAAAATTTCATTCAGACTGTGTATTGTTTCGTGCACGCTGCATAAAACGCCGCATGAAAAATACACGACCCCAAAATTACACATTTATCCTGCAGAAAAAATTGAGCCATTTGTTTCCCGCCTGTTTTTCTTTATATACACTCTTTTCAACATTTGCTCGACCAATTTACAAATCACTTTTTACATCAACAAATCATTATTCATCGTACAATGTTTAATAATCATTTATAGAGAAAATGATTTTGAATTATTGGAACCTTGAATTGATTGGTCATAACCTAAAAATTAGGTTGTGATGTAAAAACTTGATTCGCATCGGTGGAAAGGAATTGTTTTTTATAATTTCAAAGCAAAATAAATATTGAAGAATGATGGCAGAATAAATAAAAGGTAGAAATGAAAAGAAAGATGAAAAACGGGAGAAACAACATTATTCTGGAAGTTAATGCCATTCATAAAACGAGGTCCCTGGTATTCCATTTCTTGGAGCAACTAAAATTGCTTTCTGCTCCACTTTTGGCTGTCGTTTGCCTTTTCTTTACCCTCTCGACTTCTCATTTCAGCGCACTCTTATTTTTATTTGCTCAATACCGGCCTTATTTTCCCCCGCGCAATTCTAAGTACACATACGCCCGGGCAGATGAAAATTGAATTCCGCGGGAAAACGAAAGCACTTTTTTTTTCTTCCCGACATCCCGTACATCTTTCATAGGCGATGCCGACATCGCGGCAGATTACTTCGGCATCAGTATGCATTCGGTAGAGCCTGCCCCGGCTGAAGAAAACGTTACTTCCGAGACAACCGACGTCTAGTGCATCATAACTATTGCACATGCCGAAATGGAATAGCTGAGTCGCGACTTAATATCGAGCCCAATTTTTATGAGATATTTTTAATTATGAATTCAATTATCCCGCCCGCGCGCGTATCGACAAATTTGACCAGTTTCAGACTTGGCTTGTAGTTCCAGCAACTCGAGGAGCTTAAATATTCATCCCGTGTCTTCTGGGCTTTGCTTTCTCGCGGCGAATGCAGCTGAATAATAAATACCTGAGGTGTTACGAAAATGGATCACTCGAATAAAGATTGCTGCAGTTATATCTGTTTAAATAATATTATTTAGCAATTTCATTCAACGTGAAAACATTTTGAGAAAGACCCCCGATTATAATTTATTATTCAAAATTTTGATTAACAATTTAAAGCAAATTCATATTCGAACCGACTTTTTGTTCCAATTTAAACGTACAAGTTTTTAAAAACAAGATGTAAGGACGGTATGTTTTTTTTAAAGAAAATTTTGAATGCAAAAACGAACCGCCGTACTTGTTCATTCCACCTCTGACATAAATTAGCATGTTGAAAAGCAAATCTGATACAGCTAATACCTTGCTTTTGAACGATTGTTTTTGTTCAGTTAGTTTAACCTTTTTTTCAACCACACAATACACTCGTCTGCAAAAGGTTCCACTGAATGCCATTTCTTGTTGCAATTAACAATTTAATACTGCGCAACACAATAGATTAGTCATTTCATTGTTCAACTGCTCGAAAATCTCAAAACTAATGGATAACAAATATATCTCCCTGTCAAACAAGTCGCTGGCTCAAGGAATTTAGTTCATTTTGCAACTAACAATGCGAGCTTTTTCGATCCTTGGTAACTTAATTTGAGTTGTTATTTATCTTTGAGTTAAAAGCCTTTTGAGTTATTGCAACTTTAGTTACAATATAATTGTTAAAACTCAAAATTACAATGCAAATTAAACATTTTCGTTTCACACATTTTATATTTTTGTTAACAAAAATAATCAAATATTAAACGTTGTAACTAAAAAAAAAAATAATTAATTTCATTAATGAAAGGAATTCAACAGGATATACGAATTTTGTGGAATCAGAATTAACTGACTGAATAAAGTTCAAGGTTGGAATTCAGAAGAAGAAATATATGACTAACAAAAACATGCTAACTTGCGCGAAAACGATTCTGGCTTTTTGGTTCTGGTCTAGCCGTTATAATTCCACTCCGATACCATGAATATTGCTTAGTCGTAGTTCTTCGAAGCCTCTGGACGCGGGCAGTTAACTGGCACGATAGCATTTGCAAATTCACTCCACACGCCTTGTTTGTTTTGTATTTTTTTCTCTTTTTTTTCGTCTCAGAATTTACGCTCACCCTCTGCCCTCTAAATGCATAACATCCATACGAATACGTTATTTAAATATTTACTTTTCCCTGGACGAGCGATATTTTGCCCAGACAACTCGTTCTCTCAACTTCCCCAACCGGGAATTATTGCAATTTACGCTTGTCGATTGTAATTTGTACCCCAGTGGCCCCCTTCTTTGCCAAGCTTGTTGTTTGATTACCGAAAGCAATTTCCATTGTTTGCTCGAGGGTCAAATGAAATTGAACACCTTATATTGATTCATGAAATTATTCGCGTTTATGTTTTTCTAATAAAAAATCAGATTCCAATTTTAGTATTTGCTTTTGATACAAAAGACAATCCGCCGTTGGTGCGTATGTGTGTGTGTGTGTGTGTGCGTGCGTGTGTGTGTGTATGTGTGTGTGTGCGTATGTCGTCAGTCGAAAATTTTGGATATTTGTTTTCAATTTTGACACTGCGAAAAAAATATAACAGAGAAAATAAAATTGATTCAATGATGTAGTATATATATTTACACAACTGAATTTTTAAATTAACGTCGCTCGTCATTTTTGTTTTCAGGGTTGTTCCTCGCCACTAGTCGTAAAATTTGCAGATACGCAAAAACAAAAGGACCAAAAAAGAATGCAACAGATACAAGCAAATTTATGGAACATCGCAGGAGTCAACATGACGACGCCCCATTACTTAACAACCGTAACTATTTTATACTTTCGTTAAATAATAAAAATTTTCAAATTACATGATGCACTCAACGATACTGAATAATCTTCACGTTGGTTTTCATGCATTTTCACATTGCTTTTTATGTACCGGAATCACGGCTGAAAATTCATAAAAACAAAATAAAAAAGACAAGTCGCGGCACAACAAAGTGCTGAACTTTTTCATATGACATTGTTGTGCAATTTGCAATTGAAAGTTGGTGTGCGCGCAACTGATATCTAACTCGTTTGAATGAATTTAGCAAAACGATGCCCACACTCTGGCGCCGACGTCACTGCAGATTTTGCAACAGCTTCAAGCGACGTCGAACGCCGCGACGCCCGTAGCCGCTAATGCGAACACGAACGCGCTTTCGAGCGTGCAGCATCAGTTACTGCTGCAGCAACACCTGGGACTCGGTGCGGCTACCCCCGCACCCACGGCGCCCGCGGCTGTGCCAAGTGCGCCCGAAATTAATACAGCCAATCTCCAAGGACTCGCCACTCTGGCCTCTCTAAGTAACTCCGCTGGTGAGTATGGTCAGTATCATTTGATTTCATTTATCTCTTTATGGTTTTTATAACGTTATTTTTATTCCATCTTCGTGATTTGTTCCTAGAAGCTGTAAGAATAAAATTGAGACACGTCGAATCATATGTAACAATAATATGTTCATCATTAAAATCTATCATTTCAATTTCATCTTTTTCAAAACAATCTCAACTTTTATAAAGTAACCTTTGCCAACCTTCTACTTTACTTTCTGTCACATTCATCTTTAACTTGTGATTATTTTGTTTATTCATTAAAATTTAACCATGAATATTTAACATTACATTGTTTTACATTTGATATTGCTGGTATCGCATTCAATCGTATTTTCATAGCATTTGCTAGTCGTCTCATATTGTGATTACATTTCATTCGGATCATATTTACGTTTCATTTTTCTTTTCTTGTTCTCAGCGTTTAATTTGAAATGTCATTCGAGTCTGCAAAGCATTTAAAGATTTAATTGTCGAAGCTTTTATAATGAAATACTATTACGAGAAGAGAAAAAAGAAATTCTTCGAAATTGAATTGCATTTTAAGAACCAACCATAAAGTTAATCAAAACGTCTTATTTAAATTAATTTCAATTTAGTTTTCAACCTTTGCGCGAAGCCATTGTGTTTGTCATTAAAAAATTTGCATTGCTGAAAAGTTGATGAACTATTTTCTCGCGAATTGAAATAAACAACATTAATAATAAGACATATGAAATGTCGTCTGGTAAACATTTGATTAACGTACTTTTAATGAAGATATAAGATTGAGTGAATGATATCAGTCTCGGCAAGTTTTATTTCTTGCCATTGGCCTCTGCTGAGCATGCACGTACTTAAAAAATAATAATAAAAAATGATAAATCTGGGTTTTAGCAAGCGCTGGAGTGTCACCAATGAGTATGCAGAACCTCGTCACACTTGCGGCCATGACGGGTGGAAATAACAACCTTCAGGTCTCGCCTAACAGTGAGTGCCACTGCAACATGCAAATAATGCTCATTATTATTTGGCATACGTAGCAAACGTTTTCTAACTTGGTTGCAAACAATTGTCTGACGTAACATTCATTTTTTTTTTTTTTTTTTTTTTTTCCAGCAAAAATAATGAAACGTTTTTGTTTTATTTTTACAAACTATTTTATATTCCAAGCCCATAATCCAAGCTTCTGCATGTTATGTTATTTTTTTATCTATTTTATTTTTACAAAAGTGCAATTACAATTGTTTTTTGTGCAACTAATTTTTCACGTGTAATCCTATGTTTCAGCGTTGAGCGGGTTAGCGAACTCGACGGCAGGTATGTCTCTATGTACGTGTCGCATTGCCTGGTACAGTATTAACCATCGCTAAATCAGTTTTCTAAATTAGTATATGGTCAACTCGTTTTGTAACATTCGTTCGTTTCTTTGTCGCTGCGCTCCTTAATGTGTATCCTAAACTTGTCACGTCGGCTCGACAACTTACTTTGCCAATAAATATCCAAACTTCGAGCTTTGATTTCCCTTACAAAATATATTCTTCTTTTTTTTTGTCGTTCAAACTTGCTGTGTTTCCTTCTCGCAGTTCATATTTCTCCTGCGAATCGATCACTTGTAAGCAATTTCTTTTTCAAAATTTCTCGAAATTTCAATGATAAAATAATTTTTCACTTATTAGACATCTAGCTTCATGTTGAGGTTTTTTTTTATTTATGATCTTATTTCTTATAAATTATTGTCCACATTTTTTTACCGGTATAGAAATATTTTTTATCAATAATGGACACCGTGTGTAAAAGTCAAAGATATGAACTAAATCAATACTGACACAAATCCACGTACCTGTCACATAAAAAAATTCATATCATAATTTGTTTGTTTGTCACCCATAGCTGCACTCCTTGGAAAAACAGGAAGTACAGGTGAGATCATCTATCAAACTGCGAGAATGTTTTCTCTTGTTGTAGATGTGACAATCTCATGTATTATACATTTGCCTTCCTTTTTCGTTCAAAACCGCTTTTTATTAATGACAAAAAACCTTGTTCTATGCTTTCCTCTAACTCGTCACCACATGGCCGATATGAAAATCTCTGCTTTGTACCATTCACCATCACTGTACACACAGTATATCTCGCTTTGATTAGCGGTTTTAGTTTTTTTCTCTCTATTTTTCTTTCACAGAGACATTCAATTATTGACTTTTTTTATTAAAAAAATTTCTCCAGTTCATTGAAACACTTTATTGGCACTTTTTTTTCCTCGCATCTTTTCGAAAATATTAATACTCTGTAAAAAACGTTCTCTTCCATTTTTTTGTTTTTTGATTTGTTTGTTTTTTTTTTTATTAGTTATTTGCTCTTCATTTGCATGATGCAAATCAAATTTAATAGCAAAAAATAAAACTTTTCACTCGCATGTAGTGCAGATATAAAATTAAAAACATGAACAACATTTAAAATGCTTTTACTAAACAAATGTGTTGATTTATTAAGTGATTAGATATCAAGAGTATAAATAATTCCAATTTGACATTCAAAGTTGCATAGCATTAAAATTATTTAGTCGCTATGAAATTTTGCGTAATCAGAATGAAAAGACAAACTAAGCATATTGCATGGAGAACATGAAGTAGTTGAAAATTCCTGGTAATACTGAAAAAAGTGCTGTTCAATTAACACAGATAGTTATTAACTAAGTGTTATTTTGCAGGGTCCACCGGTGGGAACCTCAGCCCTGTTACATCTTTAGCACTTAATTCCTTAACAGGAGCACCACTTAGTGGACTTCAAGATTCCCTAAGTAGCGCGTACTCGAGTCTTCAGCAGTATGCAGGTACGTGTGCAATTAAGCTCCGCAAACTCTAGTCCACGTGACTAATTTTTAAGCATCCCAAAAGATAATAACTCTTCGTCACATTCACGATGTTTTTTTGTCATTTTACATGTTCTCTGTCTATAAAACGAAAAATGAGATTTAATGTAGTATCCATCCATTTGACGAAATTCCTCATGTTTCCTTAAACAAAAAGTCAGAAAGGTAAAATCCTCGGCAAAGAATTTGAAATCATGCTAGATAATTTGGTCTCGTGGCTGAAACATTTTTTTTTGTCGATGCAGAAATTACACTGGAATACGTAATATGATTTACATGAATTTAAACGTGTAATAATATATGCATGAGGAGTTTTTACTCCGCACTCGGTTTCATGTGTCTGTAAGAAAAAGGAAAGAAAAATAATAATTTCCATCGCGTACAAGTTTTTCAATTCTCTCATTTTCATTTTTGATTCCATAATTTTACATTGCGAAAATGGCATATGCGTTATTCGTTTATGCTTATTCGATATTTGAAAAATGTTTTCACAAAAAATCAAATTGTTGATTAAAAAAATAGAAAACAAAAAAAGAGATATTTTCAATTTAATTCGAGCATAGAAATGAATAGAAGGTGAAAAAAAATTAACATCCATAAATTGCCACCCGCAAAAGCCATTGATCGACCTTTTTTTGTTTGCAATAAAAAAAACGCGACGCGAAATAAAGAGCCCAGCGATTTTACGTTTCCGATTTTTAGTCCACCTTTTGTAAACTGGCCGTACAAAAATTTTGCCACGTTAATATGCTTTTCTAACAAGCAACTCTGCGTATCAAAGCTCTCATTGGAAAGACGACGGTGACTGTGGAGAAAAAAGAATTACATAGTGAGTAACGCCATCTCCAATTTCGTTTTATGCCACAAAAAATCACGCATTTGTGTTCCCTCGCATTCTTCGATTGTTATCTCACTTTTCATTATATTTGCATCACATTTGCATCAGCGCATTACGTTTCTCGGCCGCTTCAAAATAATATTCTCTGATCTTACATTGTACCTTTCAATCCTTTTTCTTTTCATTTCCTTTTGATTACTGTATTTTTTTATTATTATTAATTTCACGTCTTTTCTTTGTGCCATCGTTTCTTTTGTTCCGATTTTCAATCCACCTTCATTAATTGTTCATCTTTTGTTTAGATTTCTTACTATCTTATTGTGGCAGCGAGTTTTTAGTTTGTTTTCATTCCGTTTGATATCTTCATGAACAACCGTTGTCCGTCAATATTTCTTTTATCGTTTCCACGAAACTCCATGAAAACTAATGAAGCGCGTGAAAATGCTCGCGAACAAATTAACAATTTATGAAAACTGGTTTTGTTTATTTATGAGAGAAAAAAGTACCGCGCGCTGACAGCTACGCAAATTAAAGTCACGAAGCATTCGAGTCATAAAGTCGCGACGATGAGTAATCGAACGTGCCTTTTTTGTAATATCTTTCTTTTACCCCGCATTATATCTATTCCTTTTGTTTTCCTTTTGTTTTCCTTTTTTTCCTGTCTTTTTGCACCTGGAATTACGTTTTTGTACAATATATGTATTATCATTACATTATTATTATTATTATCATCCTTAAATCATACTCGTTTGATTAAACACTCTTAAAGAATCTCTTTCTATACGCAAGAAATCAACATTTTGAATATGCTTCGAGTAATTTTCTTAGATCAAGAATTTTTGTCTTTCATTTAAAGGGTTTACTTTTCCTTCAAGAATAATTTTCTCCGCCCAAGGATATTTATTTTTGAATATTATTTAAGAATTGAGAATTGATCGAAGACATTTTTTTCCAATCGATTATTTGATTAGAGTTTGCATTTATTTCTGCTAGTATGTTAGTATAGTGTCAATACGATAAGCCAATTCTCGATGCATTTGTTCTTTGAGCATGTGTCGCATGAAATGAAAAACAGTGAAAAGCCACTTTATCACGCGCGTCAATTTGACATTCATAATGAATCGCGTATCGGGTGATCGGTAGCAGCCGTGAATTTCAGCGGCGCATAATTTGCGCTAAATAAAAATGCATAGAGCCTTACTTCGTCAGTCCGACATCCGTGCCCCCGAAATTCAATTACACGAGAATAATTTATGAACGACACTCTGTAACGCAAATTTGTGCCAAGCTTTTTTCCGGATGAGTTTTTTGTTACTTGCCCTTTTTTATGTGCTGTTGGCTTTTAGTTATTAAGAAGCTTTGAATAAAGATTAGAATTTTCGCTGAGTTCAGATAATAGTTGTTACAACAAAAAAAATGTAAGGCAATAAAAGTTTTGCTTTTTTATTCAAAACAAACATGAATACTACAGAAAAGTGCATCGTACAATTTCAAAGTTAAATTTAAGAAAAAGTTTTGGAATTTATTATTTTACCACAGAAAAGAAAGTGCTTCATAAAATTATAACATTAAATTTGAGGGAGAAAATGTTGGACATTTTTTTTTTTTTTTGTGTTATAAAATGAAATATTTGATGACAAACTTTACCGTTCATAAATTCATCAGAAGAATCCTGACAATTTGAGCCTAATCGCGTTACTTTCAACAAAATTCCCAACATCTGCCCCCAACATTTGGCGGTGGCGAGATTTTTCAAATGCGCAAATGTCCATCACAAGCTCAACGAGCCTAGTCAACCAACGAATTTGAAATGAATTATGTACGTTAATTAACATGAATTGCGCGAACAATGAATTTGGTAATTAAGCTGCATGCATGCTGCGAGCATAACGTAGATGTGACAAGATGCCAACTGGTATTTTAATAGTCGTGATGTTTCGCAGGGTTCCCGGCGTTCACTGCGGCGGCCGCAGCGGCTGCGGCTGCAGCCAGGACGACGACGACGTACAACTCCACGGCCAAACAAATCTCGGGTCCTGAAGGCGGTAACCTCTTTATCTACCATCTCCCACAGGAATTCACCGACAGCGACCTGGCGTCTACCTTTTTGCCTTTCGGTAACGTCCTGTCCGCCAAAGTTTTCATCGACAAGTACACTAAAATGAGCAAATGTTTTGGTAAGAAACCATTTTATATTTCACCATACAAATCAAATTTCAAACAATGTGAACAACAATCAAAAAAAAAGTCGAAAAAGAAACGAAAACAAGATTGTTGAACAAGTTTTAGTAATTGCTGATGCAAAATCCTTCATGAAATGCCGAGAAACATGAGGATTATCAATTAACTCCACAACTAAGCTATTCAGTTCGCGGTCAAGCTTTTGAATTACAAATGCTTTATTTCTCGTATTAGTATAATGTATAATACACAGCGTTACGCTTATAATTTGGAATTCACAAGCTCCTCGCTTATAATTTTCGGCATCAACGTTGAGTAACTTTGTTAAATTTACTATTGAACGACTAAAACCGCGTTACAAACTTTTACGTGAAGCCTCTGAACTTGTGGAAATTATGAAAATATACCTTGATGAATTTTAAAATGCATATTAATATTCATTATTTGGCTGATTTAATCGCTCTTCTTTTTTGTTTTGCAGGTTTCGTGTCGTATGACAATGCGAAAAGTGCACAGGCCGCGATCCAGGCGATGAATGGTTTTCAGATTGGACAGAAGCGATTGAAAGTTCAGCTCAAGAGGTCGAAGGACTCGTCCAAACCATACTAGCCATTGTCGCCAGTTTTTCTAGGTATAGATAATCTGATGACTGAACCTGAGTTTGGATACCCTTCATCATCTTTCCATTCCCTACCTTTTTTTACACACCTTCATCAAAACTAGATATACAAAAAAGCGATACATCTCCTAGGCACCCCAACTCGGGTCAAACCTTTTTCAGAAGTATTAAGGATCAGTATTGAGACTATCTTGATCGTTTAATCGATCTTCAATTTTCTAGTCAAGCTCTAATTTAAGTCGAGAGAAAGATAGAAACGTTAGTCATGCAGGCATTTTTTAGATGTTTAAGAAAAACAGATGACGAATAGTTGAAAATTTAGGCACGATAGGTAGTTTATAAGTTTGGTAATTAAGTCTTTGTGATGCGAGACGAAAAAAAAAAAGAAACAACAACAGACACTCATCGAATTTTTGATACGGATTATTGACTCGTGATTTCGAGCTCGCGCCAGTTTCCCGAAACGGCGACTGTACACGCCAATTTGCGCTTTTTCAACACAGAGACTCAATGTAAATAATCACTGTGTTCCGCGTGACATGGCAGAGAACGTGATTTTGGAATACGTTTTTTCCAATGATCAAATTGCTATTTGTACGATGAAGTTAATAGGCATTGGTCACCTGAATGTATTCATTTTTGTGAATATTTCAATGCAACTGTAATTTTGTTTTTTGTTATCTGTGCCCCCAGCAGTATTATTAATATTTGAAAATAAAATAATATTTTTTTGAGCAAAAATTAAAGCATAAACGTAATCATTCTGTTTTTTAGATTTTCATCTTTAACTTCTATGAAAATTGACACGAATGTACTATCATTAATTTCATCGTAATTAGCACACAACACATATAGCTAAATACATCTCCTAGTTTCGTCATTAGCATTTTTTCATTATAAAACAAACTTGTCTTTTACATGTTTCAGAAAAAATTCATTCACAGTTGCTTGTAGGTCTGTTCTTATTTGTGACTTACCACAATTTGTAAAACAATGATTGATAAATTTTTGCTTGTAGTGACGTGATAATATTTTTTTAATATTGTAATTGAAAATAATTCAGGTTTAAAAATTTGAATTTTTTGGAAGAACGCAGAACTTGAAGCAGTAAAAATACATTTAGATTTAAGATACCAATAAAAATGAGCTTTCAATGCGTTGCGAATTTTAACATATTGTTTATTTAAACAGAAATGACTTTAACATATTTCATGAGCTTTTGACAAACCATCTGTACATTACTCGTCTATGTATTATTTCGTACTTGATATTATCAGTGTCGTTTATACGGTACGTGCTACGAAAGCTTTTTTAGTCTACATAGCACTAACATTGCCGTCAGTATTCAAACACCCACACGGAACTCGTCATTTCATTCAATTAAATTGAGATCACACAACGATACCAGTCTCGGCACAAGTTTCAATCTCATTAAAATACTGAATTACAGTACATTTCTTAAACGAAGCTAAAGTATGCAAGATGTCCCATTTATATTTTTACATGACCTTTCTAAATGACAAGTTCCTTATCGGTGTTTCTGACTTGAAAAGAATTTGTTCAAGTAGTTGAACTTACATATTTATTTAATCGGACAAATATTTTTTTTTAATTTCATTGTGCAGATCCAGTTCGCTTATTTGTGCTGAAAATGCTCACATATTGTCTCTAACAGTAAAAATTGTCAGATTTTTATTGTTAAAGTCATTAGTCATATAGTTTATAAAATAGACCATCAGAGCTTAATCTTGTACGAAAAATCTAAACACTGTAGACTTTTAGTACAAGATTTTGCAAAAAGCGTTTTTGCCAGAACGCTGGTCCATGTTTGTATCCAGTGTGGTGGTGACTAACCTGTCCGTGTGTTTGTTTGTGTGCCAGCAGGTGGCCTGTGACGTTGTGACCGTGTTCTCTCACCCGGAGTCGCCGTGCCATGTTCTGTCCCAGTCGGGCCGCTAGCCCTTTCAATCTTAAAAACTGCAAAACAAAAAACAGAAGATTGCAAAAATGAAAACCACTGAAAACAGACAAAAAAAAGAAAAACGAACACCTCACCTACACTCATACAAAAAATTAACTCTCGCCACCTCTCTTTATCGACACATCATTCACACAGGGCCGTCTGGAAACGAATTTTGCCGCGTTCCACCTCCCTGCGCCCTAGTTGGAGTAGATCTTGCAAGTACAAAAAAGGGGAGATGAGAAAGACGGCACAGTTCGGTTTTGGATGTTAAAAACGAAAAGTTTATTTGAAAGAAAGAGAAATTAAGTATCACCTAAGAACTCTTCAGTATTGTCTTCGTAACTTCCCCGAGTAAGAGAGAATTTTGAAAGACCGTCGATAAGCCAGGATCGCGCGATTACTGTCACATGTTTCGTTCGCACCGATGCCAATTTTATCACTGTGTATATATAGATCTATATTATATATAAAATATATATGAAGATATAAATGTGTCTGTGTATGTGCAACGAATGCGCAAGAGCAGCATTATTAGCAATTTGGGGTTCGCGCGGTTGCGAAAGACGAACCAACACCAGACAGCTAGAAGAGACAAAGACAAAGAAAAAACGACTATTATCTCTAGTTAATTATATACCCTTTTTTTCTATTCGATTCAATTTGTTTGTTTGGGCGATTGAGACGCGCATGCTTGCGTTCCGTGCCCTCCCCTCCCCGTTCACTAGTCTTGGGTTTTAGATGGTGCTAGCATCAATCTTGAAAAATCGGTCGCTCGACCACCCAACCCTCATCCGAACAAGTCAATACGCCTTAAATAAAAGAAATGAAAAAGTTTAATTAACCTTGTACATAACTTTATCAAGACAATCTAGATGTCCGGGGATGGGTGGTCCGATTCAAATAAACCCCTCAACGAACGCAGGCACTGCCAATCATAACTTTGTTCCTAAGTTTGTTTTTACTTTTGCAATTGTTAATTAAGTTTTGCAATTCAATCCTTTTTTCATTCTAAGTGTTAGTACTATGAAAGATGTAAAATGAAAGTTTAGATTTATTTTATCATGTGGAAATGCAAGTCGAACATTCGTGGTCTGAATTTGTAGAAAACTCAATTTGGATTTTTTGGTTTGATTTTTATTTTTCAATTTTTTTATAGATATTTTATTGAGTAAAGTTAAATAATGAACGGTTGAGTTTGAAACAAATTTGCTTGTGATTGCCACCGAATTGATTACGATTACTTTTTTGGTCAAAACGATTACTGTTTAGATTGTATTTTTACATTGTTGTTACAGTTATTGTTTTGCTTCAAATCTACATTGTCAAAAAAAAAAAAAAAACGAATGAGCGTCTCAATTACCGTAGAAGGGGAAAAGCTTCTGAGACGTCCAAGCTTATCTGGCGCACATTGACAGTTAATCGTTGCTCTATTTACTTAATTAATTTTAATTATATAAAATTTATTCTACAACACTGATACAAAAAGATGATCATTGTCACTGTACGGTGCTTCACTTTTTTTTTCACAACACCTCGTCAACGTATAATTTTGTTTATTATAAACTATTGTATATCGTCGGCGACATAACATTTTGTCAACCCATTTTTAGTTTCACTTTTGTATTTTAGATCGTTTCACTGCAAACATTTATTTTTCTTTTCTTGTTTTTTTTTTTTATGTATCAATATTAATACTTTTACACTTTCTTTCTATAATTGTTTGAGCATTGCAACTTGTTTTAGTTAATTTGTGCTCGTTTTGACAATCGGTGCGCTTTCGTGGACACTTTAGAAAATCCTGCTTTCAGTGTTTGTAAATAACTGATGGTGTCCAGAACACAACGAAAGAAAAATGATTTTTTTTATTGTTACTATTTCTTCATGATCATGCTCTTAATGTCAAATTGTATAACTCAATGCTACAAATGATGCTACTGTTTTTGTATTGAATTTGTCTCAGCAGAATTTTTTTGTAATTATGTTTATGCGTTAGGTCTGGGACTTTTGAACATTCTTTTGTAATTCGAATTATTTTTTTTGTACACTATTATGTATGCGTGCAAAAGTCAACGAAGCGAGAAAAATGTTCACGTTTAGTTCAGTATTTTTTTCTCGAATGGAATTCAAAGTGTCCAGACCATTTGATTTTTTTGCACTATCATCAACGGATTGATTTTGTCGAACGCAGCAAACTGAAAATTGTACTTAATTACTTTTTCATATTTTTTTTCCATTAGCAGTATGTGCGTGAACAGTTTACGCAGGCACACTGTTTCTCAAAAAGTCAAAGATTAACCAAAGTATTATATCATGAAAAATGAGGAGAAGCCAGTCGAGAAATATTTGTGCTATTGCGCGTGTTACATTCGGGCATTTTACATTTGGGCAATTGTGTATGCATGTGCGTACTTTTGTATCAATGTACAGTAAAACTTATGTCACCAAATGTATATCATATTATTTTTTTTCCTTTCTTTTTCCAAAAGATAGTTTGTTTGTTTGTTTTTTTTTCAAAATTATGTTTGTGTTGTTGACTCGCCTTTTGTAGTTGCTGAACATAATTTGTACTGTACAAAAACCTTAACATGTGAAAAAGTTACGTGGCTAGCATGCGGCGCACGTCAAATAACAATATATTTATTTTGTTGATTCCATTTGTTTCGCTTTATTTTTTGCTGTCGCCCAAATCCTTATTATTGTCCTTAATTCGTTCTCAATTTTATTCTGGTTAAATTAAAATCGTCCAGATGTTGCTTGAAAAAAGAGGATGGTGGAATTATCGTCATGCAAAATTTGTAGCACGACTTGATTCCATTCATTGTATATCACTTTCCTATAGTAATAATAAGATTATAGATGTCGATGAACAAACGAGCGTGTTTTTACAGATTTTTATGACTCATTCACTATATCTGAAAATGTACATGTGACTCGTCAGTGTGATATTAGTAAAGCTATTCACTCGCGAATACTGACGTTGCAACCCTGATTTCTGTCAGTGATGGTAATTGAAGAGACTGCAAAATTTCTAGTCATTAATTTTTTATTATTGAAAAAAATCACCGTTTTTGTATGAAAATGTCAGCGCTTTTGAAATATTTTTAAATAAATTGAAAGAATGAATACATTTTTTTTTGCTTTTCTATGTTTCTTTGCAGAGCGATTATAAAATATTCATTGGATTTTGATTTTCGTTGATAAGAACTTTCTCACATTAAAAAATTAAATAAGGAAAAGGTAAGTCGAACAAATATTTTTTTTTTGTTTAAAGGAACTTTGATGCTTTAGATATATAGGTAAATATAAAGACTTTTTGTGACCGATTGCGAGGTTCTGAGGAAAACATTTTTCAAAAAAGTGATTTTCATCACTGATGATTGTTCTTGAATTGTTAGGAAATAAAATATGCCCGTAAATGTCAAGTTGATGGTTTCTCGAATTTGATACTGTTGATTCGTCGATGATCATTTCGTTGTGTGATTGATGAATGTGATAGACTTTTTTTTGCTGATGACTTGTCGTAACTGCAGTGATATACAGAATGATAAAGGATCCCTGAATATTGACTTTAAATGTATAAACGTAAA
This sequence comes from Trissolcus brochymenae, assembly GCA_030523145.1. Classification (NCBI taxonomy): domain Eukaryota; kingdom Metazoa; phylum Arthropoda; class Insecta; order Hymenoptera; family Scelionidae; genus Trissolcus; species Trissolcus brochymenae. Next base: position 75,111 of record JAQQRF010000527.1, read on the forward strand.
CGACAATTTAGCATAGAGTAAACCCGAAAGCAACAGAAGCAAAAACTTTGTCACGTCTTTAAAAGTCACGGTGTCTATGAGTAACAATGATTTTAGATTTTATATACAGCGAATGTGAGTTTTTGCGTGGAAGAAAAAGTGATTAAGTGTAAATGGGCGCGTACAGCACCGACATATGATATAGTTAGGTCGACAAGCTAATAAATCGTATTTTGGAAGTAAAACAAGTTTTATTCATCATCCCAACCTAACTTCTTTCAATATCGAGTTATTTTTTTGAAAATCATATTTATTAATAATTGAACATTTTATCAAAAACATATATAAATACATAGCGGATCTATCTCTTTAATAATGAAGCAAATTTTATTTAATCGGTTCTCTCGATTTGAAAATTCTAATTCTAAATTTGAAAATTGTATGCATTTAATATTCTGAATAAATCAATCTCTACTTTAACGACAGATGCTAATAAAAAATCATGATGGCAAACACTTTACTGATGAATCCGAAAACTGATAAATAATTATTAAACTAGAGATTAGATTAGAACATTGAGATATAAATATTTTTTAATTTTTTTATATTACTGGGGAGCTCCGTTCGCTGCGCCCCCTGCGCACTACGCACGTCAACCCTGCAAAACAAATAACTGTTTAAAGTCAAATAAAAAAATTAAATTGTAATTTTTTTTTCATTTTGAAAAAATGTTTCTATGTGTAAATGATTGAGTAAATCGATAGTACAAAAGATAAGATAATAAGAGAATATCTCAGAACTTGCATTTCTATTTCGTAGTGATACGATCTGGGTTCGATTTTTCAACTCAAATGAATTTTTTACAAAAAATATTGATTAATTTTATACTAATTTAATCTAAAAAAAGAATAAACAAATAATAATTTACTTAATTAGCATTAAAAATTTGAAATTTGATTTGTTATCAATGTAATTCACCTATTTAATTGACCCGTGTAATTTACCCGAGTAATTTATCAGTGCTATTTACTTATGAATTCACCAGTGTATTTTACCCGTGTTAATTGATTGTGTAATTCTTCGGTGAAAATTGTACTCTACCTGTGTAATTTACCTATATCATTTACCCGTGTAGTTTACCTATTGAATTTACCTGTGTAATTCATCCGTGTAGTTTACCCGTGTATTTTTCCCGTTTAATTTACCTTTTACATTTACCTGTGTAATTTACCTGTTTTTGCCCCCGTGTAATTCACCTCTGTTTAATCCACGCGTATAATTAACCTATGTAATATACCCGTGTTACTTGCCCGTATAATTTTTTTGGTTTAATTAACTT
>JAQQRF010000528.1:0-48671 GCA_030523145.1 Trissolcus brochymenae
TTTTAAAAAAATATTTGACACGTATTTTTTTGTTTTTCCGTTTTTTTGTAACTTTTCAGAGATATTGGGGTGGCCCGGGACTTTATATTCACCCTGTATGTGTTAGAAACAGTTTATTAAATAACTCACAGTTAATCCTATGTTTTTGGCCAGAGTGGCTTCGGCAATGTTGGCAAAAGGTTTGTCTGCGCCCCAGCATTCCACATATTTAGTCATTTTGCTGCTTGGTCGCGACCTAACAAAAGGAGTTTGCCCCGTTGATTTCGTCCAAACACATTTCTTTTAAATACACCCTCATGCTGAGCATGCACACAATTTATTTTTAAATCTACACTCAAACATAAAATAAGACAATTTTTGTATCTGTGAATTTGTCGTAAAACCTTGATGGTATAGCTCCAGGTATATTTGAAATAGTTTGCTCGTGCACAGATCCGCTCTGCTTTCGAATCTCCTATTGAATAAAAACGTAAAATGTAAGTTTTAACGTGTTGCAATAAGCGTACTGCAACTGCATGCGTGTGCAATGTATACTTTTGACGGAATGATGAGATAAGTCTCGACATTGTGATCAGTAAGATAAGAATCTCGCGAGCTGCCGTTGCCCGGTTCAACTTCAAAACGATCACCAAGTTGTTGGAGCGTAGCTTTTGTTATGTGAACTCTCCTGCAAAATATAATTTGTGTATCAAATGCGTAATGCATAAACAGTTAAAAAATATACGAAAAAAAGGGAAAGAAGAGATCGCTTTTGTTAAAGCTATCACATTGTCCAGTCTAAATAAATTTGAACATTTGAAACGCGTCGAATATATTCTGCAGAGAGTTTGAATGCGCATTTTCTGTAGATCAAATATGTCTCAATTGTCTCTGCCTTTATTGTAACCAGTTCAATTTTATTTTGTTCGATATTTTTTTATTATTTCTCTCAGATGTAAAAACTTATTTAATATTTTATTTATTTGGACATAATTTATGTCAAAATGATCATTTTTATATATAATATATAGATATAGTAAAATGATAATGAATATTATATGTTTTAAAAAATCGATGAATGTTTGGTATAATTAAAGTGTAATATATGTATGCTGGATTTTCAAAATGTACAGAGATGTAATTAAATTGTAACGGCGGTGTTGTGGGTTGTAATAAAGCTTACCCAGGTAAACCGCCGCTCTCCATATGGTTCGCGAGGGTAACGTCGTCGCTCCAGACGTCGAATTGCCACTTACGCAAGCCCAGCACACCGCACAACACGTTACCTGTGTGAATGCCAATCCTCATGTCGACGTTGAATCCTGTTGCTTCTCGAACGAATCTGCAATCAGTCAACAATTGTTGTTCCATCGTGCACCATTTCCATAATTTCATCTTCTATATTTCTTCTTTCATTCTTTGTTCACTTTTTCTTTATTCCAGTGTCCAGTTTTTTGTACTAGTTATTTTACATTTACACAATACTGAATGTCAGCAACACACCCCGAGTCACCATTTTTGACCTGTTTTAGGCCCAGAAAAACTTTTTTTCAGTTTTTAGAACTCTCGTCAACCTCTGGAAGATTTTTTGAACCTCTTTTTAAACTGTATTAACGTTAATTAAAATTTACTAAATTGTAATTTTTTTTCAACCTCTTTTACATCTGTTTAACCTCTAAGTGATAGATTTGGATTTAAGTATGTTTATATTTTCCTTTAAATCTCTAGTCTAGTTCTTTTCACTCTTTTTAATTTTTGTTTTTCAAATTTCATCGATCTCTTTTTAGTCTTAATCACGCACGATTTCAGACGCTTTTCAACATACTTCAAATTTTTTCTTCAAACATTCGATTTGGGATGCCATGCATTAAAAGTTTATTATTACCTTATGGCTTCGATCATTTGTAGGCCCATATTAACACAGTTAAACGCGTGATTAGGCCGCGATACAGGCAGACCAGAGACGCAATAATAACAGTCACCAAGAATTTTTATCCTCATGCATTGATTTTCCTGAAAATTAAAAAAAAACGTTTTTATTATAAAACATTTAAAAGCGGTAGCCTGTTATTATAGTATAATTGTTTATATATAGAACCGTATATGACATCATACATAATAACACCTTGCATAATCCCATACATTATACCTATATATGATCCTATATCATAACATAATGCAACCTTGCATGAAATTAAATTTGTTTATATATGAATCATTCAGGATGACATTTATAAATTTATTCACTTAGGATGGAATTCAATTCAAATTAAATTAATAAATTTTAATTACAAAAAAATTCGAATGAATTGCAATAATTCATTGCCGTATAAAGTGTGGTACAAGATTTGTGTTTAAGCGAGTATATAATATACTTTATGTAAGTCGACATAAATGAGAAAGAAAATAGCCAGTGAAAAGCACTAACAAACTTTCGCGTGGATCATTAAGCCAGCTTGTGTTTCACTTATGTGATTTGCCATAATTGTTCGCGGTTACTGTTTCTCAAGCGGACTATCCATTTGTAATTGCACGAAAAACTGCATGTTTCATTTCAGTTCAACTTTCAAATACAAATAGAATTTAACGAAATTGCTACATACTTTATGTTTGTCCAAAGTTTGCTTGGCGTAGTTGAAAACTCACATTTGTATGACTTTTGTAAATGGGAGTTTGCTTGTAACAAATACATTCTCTAAAAGTTTGCAAGTAAAAAGTCATCCTTTAAAACTTTTTAATTTTTAATGCACTCTCGTTGCGCTCACAACGTGAGTGCATTTTTTCATTATAAACGTAATTGATGGTTATTTACATTAAGAACTAATGTTTCCATTGGTTTCGACATATCCGGAAACAATCTTTTTTGTATCATACATTTTAGAATTGCGAAAAAATACTTACATGAGCAATTTGATCAAATCGTCCAAAAAGTTCGTTCAAAGTTTTGACGAGGTCCGAAGCGGAAAGTTGTTCTGACAAGGGTGTAAAGTTGACAATGTCGGCATACAAAATACTACATTGTGCAAAAGTTTGACATAATCAAATTGAAAGTATTGAAACGATTGACACTGTTTGAAAATAATCAAATGGAAGATAATAGTAACCTGACATTGTTATGGCGTTGGACGTACATGTCGTGAAACCGAGTTTGTTTGTGTGAACTTGTTTCCTGGCATGCGTCTGCCATTTTTAGCATAATACTTCTTTTTACCTACAAAACATTGTTGCTAACATTATTCGTTTTCAAAAAATATTCACCATCTTATCAAAAATACCAATTCAGATACAAAAATGAACATTTTAATAGCTTTATATACATGTTTCTCATATAGAATCGTTCATGGAACTCAAACATATATTGAACTTTAATATATAAAACTAAAACATATACCAAATTTTGCTAGATACACTGATCAAAATAAAAAAACGTAACACTTCCAACCCAGATAGCCAGATTTATGAAAATTTTGTGTACACTTTACATAAATGCTGTACAAAAAATTAATGAAAATCTACTGCACATTGTTCTACATTATTTACATAAATTTTATAGAAGTAACAACATTTTTTAATTTTCTGAGTTTTGAAAAACCAAAAAGTTTTTTTGATTCGTTTATTAATTTTGAAAACAAATTTTTTTATGTAAACGATTTATGTAAATGATGCAGCACAATGAGAAGTTACATTTACGCAAATTTCATGTAAATCATTTACATAAACGGCGGTTATCAGGATATAAGAAATACATGTAAAGTGTTTCATTTTATATTTGGACTAGTATATATACCAACACACTTTTGTGTTCCATATATATTATATACAGAATTGTTGTTTGTGCGATACAGACAAGATGCTATTTGTGAGGCATTTATGACTCATTGATAGGAGTCATATATAAATTTTTACTTGGGTACCTCAGCGGCAATGTATGCTGGGATGACGCTGAGTAGCAGCTGTTCCTGTTGCTCTCTTTCGCATTCAAGTTTTATTCGAGACTCGATGACGGTTTTGGTACCGGCAAACGTTTTGCGATGTGCTCGTGCGGTCATGATCCTGTAATAGAGTCCCCCTACTAGTGCCACAAATAGAAATAATGTGTCGCCAGCCACCTAAAATCATCACCATCGTATCAAAAAGTTACATCCAAAATACATGCAAAGTAGATCGCATAAATACTATTTTTATTATTGTTACTAAAATGCCGAAATTAAATGTCTTTGAGACAAAATGAAGAAATTGAATTAATCAAAATCAATATTTTGTTAAACTATATGAACGTTATTTATTCTTTAAATCAATGTAATTTGGGTTTATTTCAATTATTGTATAAGAGTTTTAAAGTAGGACACAATTTATGATTGATCAATGTAACCACAGTACAATTATTTCGCATGTATATATGTCAAAACTGATTTCGCGAATTATTATTACTAATATTATTATTCTATATAATATAAAAGCAAATTTTCAACAAGTTCACGAGGTTAGATCAAATAACGTATCATATACTAGTAAATTCTGAGTTAATTAAAACACAATCTAAGTAAAATGACTGTATCAAATGTAGATATTATAAATTAATTGAAACCTGATAAAATTGAGCGTGTTGGTAAAAGTAAAGCATTGCGATGCTTTTGCCAAGATACATAAGGACGAGTGCGAAACCGATAGTCGATGGGAAGCGATTTTTGATACGAGGCAACGAGGCGATGCTGCTAAGTGCTCCGACAAAAACCGGCACAGGCCCGTTCAGGGCCAAGGTGCACGATCCCAAAATCAACGTAGCCAACGTGCCTATGAGGCATCTGTTCCGCGTGCAACTTAACACGCATGGAAACTGTGACATGATTAAGAGCGTCGTTGCTGTCACGAACATCACTGTCAACGTCGCGACTGGAATTATCACCAATCTTAAATCCTGAAAACAATAATCATATCTTTTTATACAAATTTACAAAATATATTTATGAAAATATATCGTGTAATTTTGCGGCACTGTTGACTGTCTCAAATTTTCATCGAGCGTTTTCCAAGTCTTTTTTCTTCGGACAATTTCATAGGTTTTTCTTATTTTCAACTCCCCGAATCTTATTTAAAAATTTTATTTATTTTTGAATGCTGTTTATTTATTATTGTAATGATGAAATTTAAGTTCGTACCAAAAAAACAACTAAAAATCAAATAAAACCCACAAAATTAACCGAATGTTAATTTCAATTTTAAAAGGCAATATAAAATAACTACACGTGGATACACTGAAAAAAGCTCGGAACTTTTTCTATTATTCAATTGATGACATCTGTGATAAAGAATTTACACTTTTCATAAAAAAAAATGCAATAAAATTTACATTTTGAAATAAAATAATAATTTTTCATTAACTTTAAACGTGTCAAAACGCCGTAAGTGCAAACAAATACAAAAGTGCCAAGAAAATTTCCAATTTCTATAAAATTAAAACAATAAATTTGTCGAGGATTGGAAAAATTGTTTTATAAAGTTGCACGTTGATGTATTAATTAATAACAAACTTATAACAATTTTAATTCAGGCAAGTGCACGGATAGGAATTATATTCGAAATTTTATTGTGATTGACACGAAACCGCGGACCGTAGAAACAATGAAGTAGAAATTATATTTTTCACAGTTAATTTTAACCTATCGTTAAATCAATTTTTATAGTGATGAATAACAAATTTTCGAACGAAATTGAACAATTTGTTAAGTGATAAATAATAAAGTTTCAGACAAATTCAAACAACATTTGTAATGTCCATTTACAAATTTTTGACTGGAAATGACTTTTTTATCGAAAATTTATTTAAAAAATTGTATTCTTTAAAAGATGTAATTAAATTAAATTAAATTAAATTTCCTAATATGTTGTTTAATTTTAATTATTCATTTGGCGATCTATACTTTTTTCTCTGAGGTGGCGGAAAAGAAATGCTCGCTAGATATAGAGGGTAGGAGAGAATTAAAATACCTCCCGCGGACTAAACAGACTAGGGGAAGGAACCCCAAACGGAAAACCAAATTGCTGCCTTGCATTGGTTTCCCAAAGGCCAAGATTTGGTTAAAGTCCGAATTAAAACCCAGATCGGTGTGCGTCGAAGTACACTGGAAGTGCCTCGTTGATGGTTTGCGAGACTGATGTGTGCTTGCACTGCCGATATGATACTGCAGCGTATGACCAATGTCATACCCGTGTATTCCGGGACTGGTAAAGCGAAGGTTGAGCCTCAGGGAACTGGAATAGGCCAATGCCAGACCAAAGGTGTACCTGTTACCAACTGTTTCGGCTCGCCTCCTTGTGCACGAAGCACTGGAAACAATCTGAATGCTGGGAAAATTTTTTAAAAACTTACAGGGCAAAACAATCTGCTCATTAGTCCATGAACGCGAAGGAATCGACCATGAGCAAGGAAATGGAGAGGAGCATTGTAGCTCTCCTACCCTTAGAACAGTAGCTGGAAGAACTAAACCAAGACGTTAAGTCCAGGACCAAAATTGAGCGAAATTGAGCATGGTGAAAAGCACATTCACACTAGATAGACTATCCATCGTTTATCTAGAGAATGCAATTAATAAACTTCGTGGCATAGAGACTGGTAGCCAGACGACTCCACGACTCATGGAGTCACACGCACAAGCGATGAAATCTGAGAAAATTTCACAGATTTCATTGAGGAAGAAAAGAGCACCGACATAGAGCTAAGAGATTTGGATGAGCTTACGACTCCTAAAAAGATTTGCGAGGCACTCCGTACCCAATCTAACACAGATTCGATTGACACTGGTGTTTTTAAATCACTGAAGAAGACGTACAAAGGGTACTAACCTTGGTTGGGTACTAAGGAAGGCTAGAGAGAAGGAAACGGTCAGGAGATGCTACAAATTTCTTGGCTATGACCATCTGGATAGGATGTGCAAAGGACCAGACAGGTCGAAAAAGTCCTTCAAGTGTGGAACAACCATGCTCTAAGTGAGAAACTGCAAGGCAACCAAGAGTAAGTGCCTTCTGTGTCCTGAGGATGGTAACGATCTGATGGGACTCAAATTTTACAATATAAATAATACGACAATACCTTTGTTAAGTAATTCTGTGTACGTTGACTTCATTACACATTTGATGACAATTTCTTTCGGTGTTTTTTTCACACAATGAAAATTAACAATCTGTACAAAAAAGGAGCGCAGTCGAATGGTCTTTTCTTTGCAGCCACCTTTTTTCAAAAAAGGGTTTTCATATAAGACATAGAATATAATATATAATGATTTGCATCTCTGGGTTAAGGTGAGTTCTCAAAGTAGAGAGTGCAATGTGCATCAAACATTACATAATTAATCACAACACCATCGCACGGGCAGCTACGCTTGTCCTGTATACCAGCAGGTAATACAGGATGCCGTGGAAAGGAAAATATGAAGTTTCTCCAGTCTTCGATGCAGCTCAACATCGACGTTGCGATAATCTGTGAGCAATATCACAACATCCATAACTTAAGATCTTGGATAGCAGATATCTCTAGCAGAACAGCTATCTGAGTACGTAAGGGCCTCTGTATACAGGAGGTACAACCGGTTAGACGGGAAGATTTTGTCGGCATAAGAGTAGGAAATGTTTTCATCTGCAACGTTTACACCTCGCCGAATGCTACCTTGGAAGACTTACAACATATCCTGGATGGAATTGTGAATGAACTCCGAGGCAGGCGTCGTACGATAATAGCAGGAGACCCCAATGTGTGGGCTATAGACTGAAGTAGCAGACTGACAACTCAGAAGAAATAAGCAAAAGAAATAAGTATTGAGACTGCCAAAGCCTGAATGCACAACCGACACTGGATTCGCGAACGACATCGCCGTAATCGTTACGACGACCACCTTCAAAACAATAACGAAAGAGCATCTAGAGTCGTTGGTAGAATCTCCAGTATTTTGACACTTACGCTCTAAACATTTTCTCCGATTCACGCTAGATTTCACTGTAATCGTAAAAATAATTTTTTTCGTGAATTCGGAAAAACCGGTAAAATATTTCGAGAAATTTCGAACGAATCGGAAAAACGAAAGCACACGTATCGAATATTTTTTGAAAACCTATCCAACGGTACCCAAATCGACCGCCCCCAACCTTCACCCCGGGGGTGGGGGTGGAGGTAACTTTAAAATCGTAAACAAATTTTTGTGCAGTTATGAACTCTGGAACAGAAAATAAAAACCTTTTATTCCAAGTTGGCAGAGTTACTTACAACCAACTTGGCCTTTTCATCGTAAATTCTGGTAAACGACATCACTGCATTAGAATTTTCATTTGTCACGTTTTCGTTGTCAGGTGAACCCCTTGCCTCTCACACCATGGAATCAAATTAAATGCTCAAACTGTCCTCCATTCTGTTCTTGACAATAAGCAAGTCGATGATAAAATGCTTCAACAGAATTTGTTAAGTATTGTGAAGGAATTAAATCACATTCATCAATGATTTTTTGACGCAGTCCATTTAAATCAAGGGGTTTAGTTTTAAAAACTTTATCCTTGAGATATCCCCATAAAAATTAGTCGAGGGGAGTGGGATCTGGAGACCTAGCTGACCATTCAATGGTTCCTCTTCCTCCAATCCATCTGTTGGGAAAAACTGTGTTGAAATAATTACTAAAATGGACTAAAATGGAGTGCTGCTCCCTCTTGTTGAAACCAAATTTGGGCAAAATTTTCTCCAGCAATTTGTCTTATTGCCGGAACAATTTGATTTCGAAGCATGGCTTCGTACTTTTCAGCGTTAAGATTACCATCAATAAAAAATGGCCCTATTAATTGATTATTCAAAATTCCCAAACATTTAATTTCTGAGGATATTGAGTTTTACTCTCTCGCATCCAAAAAGAATTTGTATCCGACCAATATCTGCAATTGTGTCTATTGCAATTACCACTCAGTTGAAAAGTAGCTTCGTCGGAGAAAACAATGTTGAATAGGGTTATTTTGTGCTGTTCACTAAGACGATCCACCGTAGAAATTATTCTTATCAACGAAAATGTGATAAGCGAAATGAACCGAACGTCAGTTCACATCATTTTGAAAAAATTTAAATTTAGTCCTTATAAAATGAGTTTAGTTCATGAGTTAAATGAAGATGATTCTGATCAACGGACAGAATTCTGTGAGGATATGATCGATAGAATTAATAATGATCCCGATCTACCAAAATGTTTCCGACAAAACTTTCGTATTTTGAGACGGAAAATCCGAATCTGGAACAAAAAATGGAGGTTACCATTTAAGATTTTGAAGTTGCCCCTGCCCCCATCCCCGGGGGCGGGAGCTGGGGGGTCAAGTTTGGTATCGTTGGATAGGTTTTCGAAAAATATTTGATACGTGTATTTTTGATTTCCTCATTTGTCGTAGATTTCGCGAATTATTTGACCGTCCCGGAACTTTTTTGACACCCTGTATATGATTCTCGGTTTTATGCATGATTTTGAGTTATAAATTTTAAATTTCACATAGAACTGTATATGGTTTTGTGTGTGGAATCATATACTGCAAAATTATTCATGATAGTTATTGCAAAAATAAAATTGTATATACAAAGTCACTCTTTTATTTGCATAGCAGTTACAGACTTGATTGATTAAAAATTGGTATAATTTTTTGCAATGTATCAGATTTGCTTCTTATATTTGCTATTTTTATCTTAACTTCGGCCCTTCAAAGTATTATAATCCTATATATAAATGACTTACGTTAAAGTGTAATACGCAGAGTGCGATTAACGCAGAAAGAGTAGCTACTAAGGTTACTACAAGTATACTCGTGTAGAGGGATGCTGTTAACGTTCCCTCGTATCTGTCGCGAAGTTCTTGCAACTCGTTTGTGTTTCCCCCATCTGCCTCGTCTGCACTCTCTGCAAACAAAAAACCGAACATCATTTCGCACATGCTGCATCGTTTGCATACATTTTTTCTTTTTTTTTCATTCTCGCAGATTCTTTGGGTAAAACCAATTGAAATCAACTTTTGCTTTGATATTCGCTTCTTGTTAATTACATTTTTCACTTCACGGTTATCTTGTCTCTTAATCGTGCAAACTTTATGCAAACAATTATAAACTAGTTGACAAAAGTTTGTTAATTAAACGTGACAAAAATTGTTGCACTTTGTATATGACAATATTTGTTTAACAGTTTTTTTTCTTTTCTGACACCATTTGGTCATTTATATTTTTTCATTTGGAGAATTAATAAAATAACATCGTAAACAATAAATTCTCTAAATAGGCACAATAAGTAGAACTTTAAATTTCTCTTGACTAATCTTTAATTAACAAATAAAAAATATCTTTTTGTTTAAAATTTATGCATTTTTGTAAAAATAATTTGTTTTGTTTTGTTTAACTGAAAAGAAAAAATACAAAAAAAAAGTATAAAATACAAAAGATCAAAAAATTAATAAAAGTTTCAAAAAATTAGTATCATTATCCTACACTTGAAAATTTAAAACACGCGCGAATATTCTACGAAAAGGAAGGTCAGTTCACGCAATTATCCGCAGGAACTGATAAGCGCACTGGTGACAAGCGAGCGCGCCCCACCAGTAAAAAAAAATCAGCTGCGACTCCGTGTCGACCGCTACGTAAATCTTAGCCAAATTTTTTTTTCAGATCATTCGCTTTTTGTAACCTCCTTGCAAGAAGAGCAAGTTTTCCTCCGCTCCCGGAACACCCTATTGCAAAAAACGCTTTGCATTTTGGGCCGCAATATTCTTTCGCTTTTGGTTGTTTTTGCTTGCTTTTTCGCTGTCTTTTCGCTTTCAGCTATCTCGCTGTCTCCCGCCCGCCGCATATTTGCAGAAAAGGTTGGTAAAAATTCAGCACGTATTCCTTCAAATGTCTTGCTCCTTTTTCCATCCTTTATGAAATAATGCCAGGATCTGGCTTATTTTTTCCTTCTTTCATTCTCACACAAGAATCTTGTTGAGAATTCTCCACTCTCATGCAACCCACATGCAATTTCGTATTTGATCATTTGCATTGATCATTGAAACCTGTTGCAATAAACTTTTTCTTGCTTTTGATTTTCTAAATTGTTTTTTTTTTCATTCATAGATATTGAATAAGTATCTAAATCAACACCGCTTATATTGTAAAATTTCAATCTTGATACGAAAATTATTGTAAACCTCTTTTGCAACCCAAGGGTTGCAAATTTGTTATTGCAAAAATTATATTTATAATTAAAATAATCGAACAATTCACGCTACAAAACTGTAAATCATCAAATTCACATATTACAAATTATTCATCGCTGTCCGCTATGTAGCATATTCAAGCATCCACAATACTTTGTATTTCGCATGGTTTGTTTTGATCAACGCATTAATTTCTGTTTATCTACTTTGTATATGCTTTTGGTTCTAATAAACTTGTTTTCTGAGGTTTTATCACAGCTTAATCGTTCAATTAAGCTGTGTTTTTTCCTCGTGCAATTTTGCACAAATTTTCTTGTTTTATAATTTTCCTGTTCCTTAAAATTGTTTAAAATAAATTCAATTATTTTTTCATAATCAAATTAAGTTCCATTAATTTACTTCTTGAAATATTAATGCTTTGCAAATTCAATTAACATCTACTTATTCTCTATTATTGATGCTTTCTTATCAAATTTTGCTTTTCATAAAGAATTATTTTATCTTTGCGCTTACTTTATATTTTCAAAAACTAAAAATGATGAACCAGCAAAGACACAAAACAAGGTAGGAGGAAATGTAGCTTTTTGCCCACCCTTCAATAATTAAACACTTTTCAAATAGCACACAAGTTTCCGTCATATTATATTTCGAACGAGAGTTCAAAACTTTACAAATTAACTGACTTATTATTTCTTACAATGAAAACGAATTATCCACCGCAGCACGTAGTAGAACAATTTTTCCATAGTTGAGAAAAATCGAAAAATAAAATAAAAATTTAAATTTCATTACAAAAATTGAAACAAATTTGAAACGTGGCAGAACTATAGAATAAAATAAAACTGAAAGTTCATCGCATTTTTCTAAGCTGAAAAATAGCGAGCACTCCGGCGAAGTACAATAAATTAGAGGATTTTTTCTGAACTGATTTTAACGAATATAATTGTTTTCGAAAATTAAAAGTTGAACTGAATTTTTGCAAGGAATTGATCAAATTTTTTGCTATTCATTTCATGTATAATCATTTGTCTATGAATTCATATATGGTGTTTTACATGGCACATAAATAGTTTCATTTACATTTGTTATCTTGTAATGATGCAATACATAATTTTATATATAATTCACATATGATTTATATCTAAGACATTATATATAGTTCCATATATGGGAATGTACATTATTTATCTAATAGGACGGATTTAATGTTCAGAATAAAATCACAATAATAATTGCTTTTCTGTATTTCAATACGATAAAAATATTTTTGGACATGAGGATTTCAAATTTAACACTGAATATTAATCGATTATGTATATAATCCATGTAAATTTGTTATTTGATTTACCATATTGTACAGACGTGTCTGAACGTGAGATGAGCCAATGTTCATGAAATAATTAGCATGCAACGTGGAATCTGATAAAATATAATGTAGCCATTTGTAATGTGAAATTTGAATCATGTGTTTTAATGAACGATAATCAAAATCCGAGGACAAATTATGATCAAACTGATTAATTAATAAATAATGATCCTTGTATTTAAATTGTTCCATATTTTAAAAACAAAAAAAATGTAAGAACTTCCTCTCTGAATCTCGACTTGATGATTTGCCCGTTAATTAATTTTTTTTATTGTTCTCCCATTCTTAGTATAATTTATAAAATATACAAATAATTATAATTTCGTTTTGTTTAGTATAATAAATAATTAATGCATTAATTTTGAAGCATGAAAAGTAATGAAACGACAAATTTAATTGTATCGTTTAAATGACGTAGGGGAAACAAGATAAAATTGAAGAAAAGATGAGTGCTTGCAGAAATCGCGATTAAGTAAAACTAGAAATGTGTAAGCATGAATTTATTACGATTCCAACGACCAAGTAAGCAACAAAACTTGATTGCTCTGCTTCATGCGTCAGACTATGCCGAGAATCATCTCAACCAGAATCTATGATTCGCACAGATTACATTTTACAATCATATTTTATAATGAAAGTGCTGCGAGACTCAAAACAAGTGAGATGAAATTGAAAATAAAAATCACTGTCGTTTTATGTATATATATTTTTTTATTTGAATGACTTTAAAAGAAGAATTCAAAATTTATAGCTTAATTATGAGACAAGTTAAAATGTGTGAGATCGTATAAAGGTTTTGGTTCAAAAGAAGCCGAACGTTGAGCATTTGCGCGGAGAGGTAATCCCGCGCGTATCTTGGCAGAGATACGTAAACAGCTGCTGCGTTTATAACTCATACGAAAGCTCTCCACTCGCAAACGTAAATTTGTCCCTTCCAATCTCGCGTTACTCTCCGAAAAACGCTGTTATCTCAAATTCATTATATCGTTTTATTCAAAAATTTGTTATGCCATTTTTCATATCATCGAACAACAACTTGTTTTTCAATTTTTAGACAAGTTTTAAAAGGCGTTTGGTTCTGTATTAGCAACAAAGAAAAATTATTAATATGAACATGTTACAATTACAAAAAGCAAACAGATAACAAAAAATAGAATAAAATAAAAAACTTGAAAAGAAACTCTGAAATGTATGATATTTAAAATAAAAATGCATTTATATATTTTATATATAACAGTCTATAATGGTTAGTAAATAACAATAATAAAAGTATTAGCAAGGTGTTGATAAATCATAACAGTTAAATTTGTTCTTCCATTTCTCACTGGGTATCGTATGTACTTATTTAGTTTAGCTGTTTAGTATAGATTTTCCTGATACACATCGTTAGTGGATTTTGACGCATAAACCTGTTGAGCGGTGATCAGTTAATAATTACGCCGTCATCTTGTTTAAATCATTTCTGCAACATTGCGCTTGAAATTGCCAGTGCCAATAACAAAAATGTATCAACCAACAAACATTTTATTCCATACGTTATAAATCAGGGCGTCTTGTAATTACTATAGTAGTTGTAGACCTCAAAATTCAATACACAAACTTGAATGTCCATCAGAGGTTCGTTTTCATGAACAATTGCTTTCCCATGGTGTATTTAATTGCACTTCGTGGTTGAAATCTCGTTCAAATTAAACAAAATATTACAAATAAAATATAAAACAAGATTAGAAAATTGATCTCACTTGATTTTGTAAATTGCAAGTCAAAATCAATCATAATAAATAAATAAATAAATAAATAACAAAATAACATAACATACTGGTTTTCCAAAACAATTTAAAAATCACTAATTGTTACAGAATATGATCAAACTCGGTCGACTGAACACGACGAATTTAATGTAAGTGACAGAATCAATAAACATTTTCGATCAATGTTCATTTATTATTACATCCCGGCGAATAAGACGGTGTTCCTAATATAATGCCATTTGCTGTTGCAATTCGCTCTAAAAGCTTTCACTAATGTCGCGAACACGTCCTGTTTTGATAGTCACAATATGTATTTCATCTACAATTAAAATATTAATCCAATCAGTTTGGAGTAATCAAATATTAATAATCCAGCTCAACAAACTTTTATTTTCAACTGTTCAATTCATGCTCGAAAATAAATAGACTGAAATATTTTTACTCGTAAACAGAATTCCAATATAAATGAGCATTCACAGAACACAACAAACAATAAACATAAAAAAATATAAAAATGACAAAATATATAACAATTCATAATTGACTTGTGAATAATTACATTCGCAACATAACATACACGTCGCTGTTTGAAAAACAAAAGGGAATACACCAAAAATTAAACTTTTTTTTTAACAGAAAAGTCATTCTATTCAGCTTATTGTATTGATTTGTCTTGTCTACATTAGAATGAGGATTAATTATAGAGCAAACAATATCACTCTATACATGTTATTACTTGTAACCATTGATTGCTTCAAGTCAATTAATGTTAAAAACTTTCTTCAACGTTGTACACACATAATAAACGGGTTATTATTATTATTATAAAAAATAACTATCATTAATATCATATATATCTTGATATATCTGTCCGGTAATACAAATGCTTTTTATATTTTTTAATGAACAGTGAATTAAATATTTACAATTTTTGTTTGATTAAAAAAAAAAAAACATTATTACACTAATTATTCAAATTGATGAAATGCAAATATCAATATCAAAATGAAAATTTAAAATATTTGATTTGTTATATAACTGAAAAAATGTGTAACCCTTTGACTATAAACGGAACATATTTGTCCGGCAACTTTGAACGGTTCTCAAAACCAAACAATATCATATTTTCATGTAAAATATTGTTCTATCTATATAAAGATTTTAGAAGATCTTGATTTTAAATTTTGCATATGACCTATAAAACAACGAGAAATAAAAAGCACTTATCTGGTTATTACAGAAAGAAACATACACAGATATATGTGTATATCTGTATTTATTTATTTGTTTATTTTAAATTGTTCATAGTGACCTGACTGTTTTTCTCGACGCAAACAAGCATTGGCAAAGCTGATTATCTAAACTGTTTAACTGACGTATTAACCAAAGTTGCGGCTGTAATTTGCGTTTCGATGATGGGGCAATAATTTCGACTGCGTTCGAACACTCAAATCCCCGTAGGACACCATCGGAATTGCAATAAATCAGTCTACCAATAAATCTATTTATTTTTTTAAATTCTCCAGAATACGGATCAGAACATTTTTTATGGAATTCCCTTGAACTCAATCAAAAATGAATTGGAACATTAATTTGTATAATTATTTTTATACATGAAACATACGATCGACTTGCAAGATTTATATTGTTTAATGAAATAACAAGATCTAATATAAAAGTCTTATTGTAATGCATGAATTTAATTGAAATTAAAAAAATACCTTATGGTTAATTAAGGAGAGTAAAAATATTTATATTTGTCTGCCCTATGTAAAACAGATACGGTTTACATAATTTAAAATTTAAAATTTGGTTTCTCCATGCAATTGTTCTCCAAAAAAGTTGTCTCCATGCCAACGCGTGGACCCATTTACGCACTCTATACAAACCCATAAGTGGACCCGCAATATATTCGTAAATGTACTTTTCATGTATTTTAAATGTCTTGGATATATGATTTTTATATAACAATATACAGATTTTAACTTGGGAAGTAATTCATAAAATACGATTTATAAGTTTAACATTTTGATGAAAAAACTTGTTATAGGAGAATCTAAGTAAAAATCAGGAATAATTGTTGTAAACTTTTACTTTTTCAATCATACTAATAATTCATAGTGGAAATTAACAAAAAGTAAACAAAATATCCGTCATTAAAAAAAATTAAAACACAACTGAATTTTGTTTTTTCATTGCAAAATGAAATGTCTTAAAAAATTGTTTTCTTGATAAGGTGCCAAAATTCAGGTTCATGTTGAAGATACTAGGGTCAAATTTTGATACCCAATTTATTTATTTGTTAATTCGAATTAGCAAAACTCAAAATGAACAAAAAATTTGTATAAACTAATATATTAAAAAAAAATGAAGAAAATAGAATTCCCATGGCCAAGGATGTAAATAGAGTATGACGCAGAACAAATTCCGAACGTTTTGACGACTCAATTCTACCGAAATTTTACAAATTTTGAGTTAGACGTAAGTTAGACTTAGGAAACAATTTTGGTTCGCGTAAACTGAAATTAAAAAATAGTTTAGGATCAACAGATCATCTTCTAATCGTTGGTTCAAATTGTACTCGGGAGATCCGAAGTATCGAAAGAGTTTTCGATTTGGAAAAAACATAAGAATTTTGCTCACCTTCTTGGTGCATGCCTGTCACGTTTCGGTTGAAAAGCTGAAAACTCGTTGAAAAAAAGCACGCAATCACTTGAAGAAAATGCGACTTCGATTAGAAAAAAATAAATTGGCTTGGTGGTAAATCATCTTTGGTTGATTTTTGGGTCAACAAATTTTGAGAGTTTATATTAAAAGGTGCAACGAAGTTGGCGCTGTCACAACTGCAACTGGTGGCTGAATCGCACGCGAGCCCGTCTATGAACTCCCCTTTCGCCCCCCTCGTCGCTCCGCCCTTTGCAACTTTAGCAGCGCAGCATCACTCGTCTATACCTTGCGTCACGCACCGCAACTCATAATCGCGTGTTTTGCGACGCATCCATTTTATTAGCATCATAGTCTCAGCTTTTGTAACCTTCAGTGAGGCAAAATTCAATTACACAAGCGTCAACTTGAATCTTAAAACTAACATTTGTACCGTCAATTTCTATGCTTTCAATCAAAAACTTTGTAAGACGATGTTTCAATGCAATTTTTTTTTATTATTCTCGTGCGTACAACTTTGTTACGATTTCAAATTCACAAAAGTCTACAAAATCTGTTTCTGTTGGTGTAACTTATGTTTTTTTCATTCATTCTTACCAATGATAAAAAAACAAGCACATAAAAAAATGAAAATAAATAAATGCAATAAATGCAACTCGGATGGAATAAAATGTATCAACTCCAAACAAAAATAAAAATTTACATATGGCGCTTCTAATGGAACGTCATTATCCATCATTTATTATGGCCTACATATGGCTTAAAGATATGTCATATATAAATTTTTACTTGGACAACGTTGGAATTTTTGAAAGACAGATTTCATTTTTTTGCGTGTAATCCCAAGCTAATTGTTTGGAGATTCCACACGTGCGCAGGACAGTTTCCGTTGGAGCCTCGCAATTTTATTTCATTTGATCTGGCCAGCTGAATTGAGAGCAATTAGAGAAACTCCATTTCCCGTTCAATGCCTACGAATTTCAGCTGTTCCGTTGGTCCATATCTGTAACAAACAAATCATTCGGATGAATTTCTTTAATCTGTATCATTTTCTTCGAGCTTTA
Organism: Trissolcus brochymenae; assembly: GCA_030523145.1. Lineage (NCBI taxonomy): Eukaryota > Metazoa > Arthropoda > Insecta > Hymenoptera > Scelionidae > Trissolcus > Trissolcus brochymenae. The sequence continues at coordinate 18,017 of JAQQRF010000528.1, forward strand.
GTATACAAAATTGATTATATTTAATTCAGAAATCGATTCTTTGATGTCCATAATCCAAAATATGTCAACTCAAAACTTAACAAATTTAACAAAGTTACAGCGTTTTTTCTTAATGCAAGTTTTTTTTGTGCAGGAAATATAACTTTGAAAAAAATTCACCAGCTTCTAAAACAATATCCACAGATTTTTAAAAATACTTTTTTACGGGATATGTAACTTCGAAATATACATCGAAATATTTAACAATTTAATAATTCAATAAACATTCTAAACTTAGTGAATCAACAATTTAATGCGATAGAAAGTTCAATTTTTATTTTTGTTAGTACTTTTCCTAATAAAAAAAACTTAATTGTTCAATTTCAACGATGTCATCCTTCCTCTACAGGTCTACAGATAATAAAACTTGTTGGTTATTTTTTTTTTTTTTATTTTTGATGCATACAGCGAGCAGAGTATATTTTCCGCAATAAGGGCACTTTGTTCCATATGGTTTCTGTATGTATATATATGTACTTTATTTTCCAATTGACAGGTAACAACCTATCAAAATTTAAACGTGTTTAAATCATTTTTTTTTTTGTTTTTTGTTAAACCACTCTCAAACACTGGCAATTTTTTACATGGAAAAAAATCCGAAAGATCTTTATACAAATTTATACAGATTTATACAAAAAAATATCTTTTTTTATCAAGTCTCATATTTTTCTCATAAAATATTAGTTAGAGGTCTAACAAGCTCCGAAAGCTATAATCTAATTTCCCAAGTTTGCGCTTCGGTTCACAATATCTCACAAAACCCATTTCTTTCATTTGCAAATTATTCAACCGAGAAATCATGTTTTCTCTCTTTTTTGCCAACACAAAATAAACAAAACGTCTTAAAACAAAGTTGAGAAAAAAATTTAAAAATTTGTTTGTCATGGAGTAATTTTTTAATTAAGAAAATCAATTAGCGAGTGGAAGAGAGAGAGAAATCTCGGTTGAAGCTTACTTCGCAAGCATAGTGAGCTAAACAAAAGTAACTGTCCTCACTTTTTCCATCAATGGTAATTCAAAATCAATAAAACTCGAATGAAAACTTCACTACTGCGAGGAAAAAAAGGAACGTGTCGGAAATATATTCTGCTCCAGGAAAATGAGTTTCGCGAGCAGGCTGCGAAAATAGTTAAATTCATAAAATCGCAATACCTCTGATAGGGAAAGAAAAATCATATTAAAACGAATCGCTGAATTTATAGGAAGATTATTTTACTAAATGAAATAGATGAATTGAACATCAGAACAAATTCCATCTTCATTTGATCATACACAAAACGGGAAATTCATAGTGGAAAAAAGAAATTGCATGCTTGAATTAAAATTTGTTATAAAAATAATAATAAAGAGCAATGAAGTATCATTGTTTGCTTTATTGTTCAATTATACTAGGTATTATAGAATGCAACAGCATATATTTGCAATGCATCGCCAGCATCAAATTGATCAGAAGCATTTGATTTAAAAATGCCCCTTTTATCAAATCAATTTGACGCTAACACGACATAAAAGGTGAACGTTTCGGTTCATAAGACTCGGTAATAATAAAGTGCACTTGTACAAAAAGCATGGCACTGAGTTGAAAAGGCGAATTTTACAAAGGATCTTGCACGACCATGTATGACACATCCAACTCAAAAGAATTTTACGATTTTATCTCAATAATGTCGTACATCTCCTTGTTAGATAAATAGTTAGCTTTTTAACTAAATTTAAATAATAATAATTTTGCAAAAAGATGTACCTGTAGTCGAAGAATAGTTCTTCGCCGGGTTGTATTGCTCGTTTAGCAAAAATGCCTATTCGGTGATCACCGTTGACCATCATGACTTTTGCATAACAATTTGGATTAATGGAGTGATTGGCGAATCTTATCTTGTTGCCTTTTCTTGTGGCATCAACCACAAAATCTGCGAACAGAAAATATTATTTGACCCTTGACAAATACATACATGTACTAATAAATCAAATCAACTTTAACTCACCATTATTTAAATTAAACAAAAAGCTGCACATGTATTTGTCATAAACTTTTCCTCTGCGGTCCGCTTCATCCTGACTAATTATTTCGCCGCAATATTCCGATATGAATTCATTCTTTGCAGCGGATTCTTTAAGAAAGATGCCCCATCCAGCGACATCCGATGGCGCCATCAGGAGATGCTTATCTTCAAAAGCAAATCATATATAACTTGTAGAAGGAAACTGATGGATTTGATAAGTTCATTACAGTTATTGAGATTGAGCAACTTACGAAGACCTCGTTGAACGCTAACATTTTTACATGTGATTTTATTAATCTGATATTGATCAGCGCCACAAGTTTGACACAAATCTGGATCACACTCTCGAACAGCCAAGTAGCAAGGGCACTGTTTGGTATTGCATTGTGCTTTACATCGGCAACCTGGAAATCTATTCTGGCACTCGCTACTGCACTGACAAAACTTTTCACAAAAATTTTGCGCTTGAATGCATGGGCAGGAGTTGTCACATGGTCTATTCGGATGATCACACGGAGAAAAATTGTGTACATGATTAGCGCCTAAAACAAAACAAACCATATTATTAATTAAAGATTAAAAAAGTTGAATCAAAATCAAGAGACATGACAATTTTTAACTTAGAAGATTAATTATTTTTACACCAACCGGAATCTTTCTTGAGTTGTATCTTTCTGCAGTGCATCGACCACAGACGATGCTTTTTCTTCTTCTTCCTTGGCGGAGTAAAGTCTTTTAGACTTTCGATCGCCGGGATGTCTGAAGCTTCTTTTTGTGCAAATTCATATACTTCCTTACACGTTTTTGTTAGCATTATCTGAGCAAGGGCACAAGGATTACTCGGAAAGGCTTTGTGCAGAGCCCGAAACAGACTCTGTTCTGATCCAGTCCACGATGACTCGTTAGTTTTGTTGCGCAGCTCATTACCCATCAACGAAAAAGGCGTTTGGTTATCGGGTTGCGTTTGATCATCAGTTTCTTCGGGCTTTGAATCTTGATTTACGTTCTGTTTGAAATCTAAAATATCATCGATCAAGTTGAAATTGTGCAAAATAAACTTGAATTATTCCAATAATAATATTTCAATTTTAACCTTGACAACTATCTCCTTGACCAAACTTGTTGCTGTCGTTGCTGTCTTCACTGCTGGCTTCGTTTCCAGAGTCAACACTATTTTGCTTGCGAACTTTCCTCGTTCCGTTTCGTTTCTCTTCGCTCTCTTCTTCCTTAATATCTGCGGCCTGAGCTGCTGCTAATTTTTCTTTCATTCCCTCCTAGAAAATCATTCAATTAATGTTTAATTTTTTTTTTATTATTTACTTTTGTTAAATAATTTAAAAATAAACATTTCATATTACCAAATGCATATAACATTCATTGCCACAAGGTTCAACGAAGGGACGCAAATCGGGACCTTTTCTTTTCTGTAAATTAGGACCCGGATGGGATGTTTGTAGTCCTGTACAAAAAATAATGTTATATATCAGCAAAAAAAAATGATAAAAATCTTGAAAATAATAAGGAAATTGGCAATACATACTGTGGAGAAAACAATCGTATTTGAAACAGCGTCTACAGAAGAGCGTATGAAAAGAGTGCATAGTTTGTTCCCTGGGAACACTTTTAGCGTTGACACCGTCTATGTTGGGCGTACACTCAGGTGGCAATGCATTAGGATCCGATCTTTCCGTCAATTCAATATACTTTTCTTTTAGCTCTTCAGCTTTGCCCTTATCCGGGAACATGTTAGAGATCGCCTAATGAACAAAACAACATTTTTTTATGTTTCATCTTAGTTCCGTTTAATAATCACACAAATGATCATTAATTAATTAACAGTTCAACTAACGTTAAAAATATTCATAGACGGGAACGGAGTTTCGTCCTTTTGATTCTCGCTATTATCGTTCTCAACTTTAACAGTAGCGTCCTCCTTTTTATTCTTGTCATCCTCCTTGGCCTTTTTCGTCGCTTGTTCTTTGTCTTCTTTCTCGTACTGAACTAAACCGTTCACCAGGTCCACAAAAATTGCATCGTCCATGAAACCAGACTCTCTATCTCCATGAACCTAAAAAATAAACCATAGTTGACACTTGTCCGTGTTTATATTATCAAAATAAAAGATATTATAGCAAATTTTCTATAATTCTATGTGTAACATATTAAAGTCAGATTTACTTTGCCGTCATAGTTTTTAATCAGTTCTTCGATGAAGGTTCCATCTTGGTCGAGTATTTCATCGCCCATGTATGGAATGTTGTGTAAGACTGTCTCATCTTCGACCATGAAATTTTGTTGAATCGGCGCCCAGGTGTACATGGTTGGGATTGGAGTTACAGCGTTAATTATTTTAACGGGACAAGTTTGAACATCTCCGTCAGAGCATGTGACTTCGGCCTTTTTCATACATGAGACGTGGGAAGGCACGTCTTGTTTTACTAGCCAGACAGCCTTTCCATCGGCCCATTGTTTGTGCTCAATAACTAAACGTTCTAAACAAAATTATCAACATTATTGAATTCAGAATTTTAAATGCATCTGTATTTGTTTCCAAGTAAAAATTCACTTACGGCTCGAATAAAGATGGAACATAGATATAAATTAATCCATTTGCATGGATATCATCGATATCTGAGCACATCTATAGAACCACAAATAATTTTTTACTGGGATTATATTTATATGATTAAATGTTTTCCAAATTTGAATATTTACTTGCTTCCACTTATTGTTGTTACATTGTTAAATCAGTAGTGCGCGTTTTTCGACTGAACCATAAGTGTAATAATAACTATACCCATAGACTTGATAAGACGCACCTTTTGAGTCCACGTCGTCGGCAGATCTGCCATCGAACCGCAGCTCATCTAACAAATTTTAATTATTTATTTAAACATCAGTTTTTTTTATTGCTATAACAAATATCTAAGCAAAATTGAAATGCATTAAACATTTGAACCAAACTTCACTGTTGTTGATAGGTTTTCATTCCATTGAACATAATCGAAACAAGTGATTATTAATAACACATGGAGAAATTTGGTCATAAAATATATATGATATTAATAATAATACATATCACAGCAATAGTGGTTAATGGGCAATTGAAAAATAATTGCTTGACTATAAATTAGCTATGGGTATTGTGTTAGTTTGCACTGATGAAACGAAGCTAAAAGCAAAATAAACAACTGTCATCTACCTTATAAATTTTTCGTCTGATAATAATAATTGAGATATACTTGCAGATATATTGTTGGTTCGTTCAAGTGAATTTTGAATAATAAAAAGAAAAAAAAACGACGAGCATCGAAATTGTGATTGAATAAGTAAATAAATAGTGCGCTGGGGGACAAAGTGGAAATGTACTGTTATTGTGATGAAAGTTGAGAAACAAAGTGCAAGGTGCGAAAACACGATTTGCTGCTCTGTCTAAGTGAAAGAGACAATCTAACCTGTAAGCACTCGGCGATTCTTATTCCACGCGATTTTGACCTCGTCTGCACGCTTATATCGCTTCACCTGTCGCAGTCTCGCGTACTCGGATCTCACACGTCTTTTCCACTCTGCGGATATTTTCATCTTTAACGACATTTACAAACGTTTATCAAATTTACAAACCGCCGTCTTATGTCCAATACGCACACTCGCACAGCCGCTATTAAAACAACTGTTTTGGAACTTTGGACAATATCAAGTTTCCTCATATGTAAAACTTGATCCTGTCACGTTCAACTGTCACTCTAGTCTCTTTTTTATTTGTTTTCTTTGCATTCATCAAACAATCATGTTCAATGATGCTACAAACTTTAGACGTTTTTATAAAAAAACTACCACAGATATTTCGTGCGACAGCATTTTAGTTTATGCATTGTTGGGTAGGTGACGCTAGGGGTACTACTGCTCTCTAGACTCAACTCCATCAAATTGAGGACGTACGAAAATCACGAAAAATAAAGTAGCCTAAGATAGAAAATTGTATAAGGATATTTTGTAAAACCGTTTGTGCCGACTAAGACTAAAAGTTACCAAAGTCACTGAATCAGTCAATAATGCAGAATAAGTTGAGGATAAAAAAAATGAAAAAAAAAAAAATTTATTTAGTAACATAAAATGTCAAAAAAATAATTAGTTAGAATAGTAAAAAACGTAAATGGAAAATGTAGGAAAAAATAAAAGCTTTAAATAAAATTTGATAACACACAGCGTAAAAGTCATTTTAAATCCTGTTTAAAAAATAATAATATTATGTAATATATTATTATAGTAGTCTAAGTGTACATTATAATGAACTGCATCTCGTAAAATTGGTTAATAACACAAATTTTAGTTCGACTTGTGTTACACTTAGAAACGATGTACATAGAAAGAGTTTCATTTTGTCAACATCCAATCAGAAGTCGCGATAGAGAAGGAGATACGTTCGTAGATGCACAAGAAAAAGAAGATACGTTTTTCTCCTTCTTCTTGACTTGCTATCGGATTATGATTTATTTTATTGAGATAATGTTTCATTTAAAAGTAAAAGGTTTCTGAAAAAACTTTTCTAAAACTACTACTATATATTTATTGTCATTTTGGTTGTAGATATGTATATACATACATGTATATGTATATGTATATACATAAATGATGTTATACATAGGATTCGATGATAATTTATATGTATATATATTACACTTGAACCTCTCGAATTAAACAATTTCCAAAAATGTGTCAAATCAATTTTGAACTATATATAAATCAGCATTTTTTTCATTTAATGTGTGATAGTATACCAAAATTTCATGTCGCTCGAAGAAATTTTTCAACACTCTCACGTTTACATCTGTATTCTGAAGGACACCAATTTCTTGATCCATAATCGATCGAATTTTTTAATTCCGTGATCAATTTGTCATACTTTTTATCAATTATTGTTGTCCTGAAATCAAATAAAAATTGACATGATCTTTTATGAAGTATATAGACATATGTGTTTAATTATATTATTTATTATTGTTTGTTTAATTGTGGCTATTTGAATATAATAGATTCTTACGGAGATAACAAATGGACAGCTTGTTTCAGGGTTTCAGCAGCGTCTAGGTATTTTTTAGCAGTTTTTGGAACTTCGCAGGCTGCTCGAAAAAAACAATTCTCACCGATCAAAAATCCTAATGCCAAAGCAGCTTCTTCGTCAGTCAAAGGATTCTCTGTATCAAACAAAGAAGGTATTTTGAAAACTAAACATATAAAATAATAATTTTCTTAATTCTTTAAATTCTTAAAGTGAATTAAAATGTTTTTTTTTTACAACATTAAACGATGGTATAAATAATTGATTGTAATTGATGTTCATTTAATTGATTTTGTAGACTTAATTTTGAATCAAAAATTGAAGAAGCGACGAGCAAATCTCATATCTTATCTATATTTTAAAATAACACTTGCCTTCAGTGGGAGAATGAAGAGGGGTATTATTGTTTTCTAAAAAATCTGAACCCAAAACTATAACTTTCAATACCAAAAGAATCAACATATTTGTCATGTTCAAACTGAGAACCTGAAAAAATTTGACAAAACTTATGTAAATATATCATTTTATATGACGTTCTTTTTAAAAAATATCTTAGAACATAGGAAAATAAAATAATTACCACATATGTTAGTAAGTAAATAAGTTTATCGCTGTTAATCCTAAAATTATATTATATTTGTTTTAGTTTTTGAACTTTAGTCTTAGTACTTGAATACCTGGGTAGTCGAACTTGTTTTTTGTAGTAATTCTTTTGCAACTAAACTTAAAATATTAGATTGCTTTTTGGTAATACGAGACAAGTTATTCTCAAAGAAAGATTTTCTTGATAAGACACTGCATATTAGCAGCGTCATGATAAATAACACTTTTTTTGTCATATTTTGCAATCGAACGAACCGATCTTTGTCAACTGGTTGATTTTATTCAAATAGAACTACTTTTATATAGAAGACGATATCTCACCGAAGCGTAACATTTGTAAAACAAGCATGACATATAATAATTGTTCATCAATCGAACTAACGCTACATGACATTGATACGTTTCATTTTCAAAAACACTTTCTTCATTCTCGAAAATACGATTCCAGTGAAAGTTTTAATCTATTCGTTTTTTATTCTTTAATAAAATCCAACTTAAAAATGATGATTTAAATATTATTTAATTACTTCCTCTTTCATATGACGTAAATGGACGATAATAAGTCAAGTGTCATGTTAATATTATATTAAAAAATGCTTAATTCGTGTCTAACGGACAATTAAAATTTCAAACGCTTCCTGTTTGTTTATTTCGTCGTAACTTTGCATATAAAAGCCGAATCTGAGTTTGATCTCTTCACATGCGCAATTATAAATCGCTGTTCAAGTTCCATAAAAAATAAAATATTAAATTATGAACGCTGTTTGTGTGTCGATTCTCTTGGGAGCATTGCTCGCCTTTGCAAATGTAATATCGGAAAAAGGGACATCTCAGTTTCGTATAATTTTAGACATTTTTTAATCAAAACTAATCAAATCACTTATTTTATACAGGCTCAGATCGAAAAATCGATGATCCCTGACGAAATTATGGTTGTTTTAGAAAAATGTGCTGAGAAAAATGAAATGACCGTTGGTAAGTGCAAATAAAAATTTGCTACGTTATATAGACTGAGCTCAATTCTTTAATATTAACATTTTTACAACAATAGATGATGCTTTAAGTGATTGCATGGTAATGGATGACAATAAGTTGACCCCATGCGGTGGTCTCTCTATGTGTATGGGTAAAGAATTTGGATTTGTAAGTTATTCAATTATATAGACAATAAGCTCAAAATTATGATTTTTAATTATTAATTTTTTGCAGGTCTCTTCAAACGGTGAGCTAGACATTCCTAAAGCTGTTGAAGAAGTCAAAAAACAATGCGAACGTTTTGGATTAAGTGTGGATATTGACAAATTAAAAGAATGCACTACTCACTGCACTGATGAATGTGAGTTTTTTTTCACAATATACAACCTTATTTTTATCTCAGTTATAACATTAGTTCATACTAAATACCCAAATTGTTCTATCACTGTTCTACATAGGGTATATTGTCAGTATATTAATCATGTGTAGATCATATATCTGTGATGAATTGCAATAACCAGTTAACGTCATAGGGATTCTTTTATTGCAATTTACCACAGATATATATTGGCCATATACAGACTGTATATTGTATTTTGGGCCGGGACTGTAATGAACACAGTTTGAGCAAATTTTTCTTAAACGTACATAAAATAATAAACATTGTACAAACGATTGAATTTCCAAATGAAAAAGCTTAACGGAACCAAAACCATGATAAAACAATAGGATTTGAAACAAACACTGTTTGTTAAAAAAAAAAAACAAATTAGGTTTTTTATTACCCGAAAATTATTTTTGCTGAACATTTTGTTGTTTTTTTTTCTTCTCGACATTTTCTTATTACTCCCACCATTCGTTTTCCAAATTAAAAAAAAAGGAACGCGGAATGGAACTTACGTTTGACAGACGTGTTCATTTATTTGGATTCGTTTTGGATAAATTCATTTAAACAGTGCCGATTCTGACACAAAGTATCATTATTTTATACTAAGTTTTAATTGTTTTATTTTAAATCCAATTGGTTCCAATCCGGTTGGTTCCGTTAAGCTTTTTCATTTAGAAATTCAATAGTTTGTACAATGTTCATTATTTTATGTACGTTTAAAAAAAATTTGTTCAAACTGTGTTCATTACGGTCCCGGCCGTAGTTTTCTATTAAACGGTCTGTTCATACGACAACATTATTAGTTCGTTTATGTTGTTGCTTAAGGTGATGCATATGTCAATCTCGTTTTGTCTTTCTTACACTTGTGAATGCATCGTTAATGCCATCTTTGTTGCACATGCACGACTTATGCATTATCGTAAATTTGGCCATAAACGAATTAGGCATGTCAGATAAACGAGACAACAGTTTACACTTCACTCAGTGAATAACTGTAGTAACAACAATATTTCATTCATATTTTTTAGATAACAAAGTACTTCCAACATGCAATAGCGAAACTGAAAAAAATCGTAACATGGGTAAGATGATGCAATGTATTTTTGAAGACTGTATAATAGATTTGATGTAATTATTATTATTGTAATTATTACTCATACAATAAATAACAGAAAAAATTTTCAGTTTATCATTTAAGTTTATTGAAAATGAATACCATCTTTCTCTTGATGATTATTTGACAATTTTGAGTTTTATGATTATGAATAAAGTATTTATATTTAATTACATTTTTATTTCTTACGGTGATGTGTAATGTCTGCTACCACAGAGTTAGAAACTTTATTTATAAAAATTACAGTAACTGTTGTTTTTTTAAAATACTGAAAAAACAATAATCTACAATAACGGGGAAATTCGTGTAACACTATAAAACATCATTTTTCCTTCAAGAATGGAAGCAAACAATAAATCTACCTAGAAAACTAGAAATCATTATTCTTCAATGTTTAATATTAAAAATTCAGTTTGATGTGTAGGAATGTGTACAATAAAAGTGATAAATTCTCGCTCTTCTCATTACATTAATTTACAATTTTACATTATCAATTTTAATTAAAGAAAACAAATGTGTAATGTAACTAGCGGTTTGTTTAAAACCTTAAAATGACAATTTTGTTTTTAATACTTGATCATATTTTTTTGGATGAACCACAGTTGTCAAACTGGATGAAAATCACAACGTACGTTGTAACGGCGCTCATCATCTAGGAAATAATCGACAATTGTAATCGACTTTGTAAATAATCATTAATAATCTAATAAACAAATCTTGATTAAGAATATAATAATTACTGAATGAAGCAACGTTCCGTCTAATAAAAACAGACCTTGCGCAGTAAACTTTAAATCAACGTGAAGCAAGTAAAAGGAAAATTCCTTCAGCTGAAAACCGAAATTTGTATCATTAATAAATTGAACATTTAATTAAAAGCTTCCTTCACATTAAATACCTGTTTGTAATAAGGTTCATTGTAATTGCAAATAATCATTTCCTGTATGATTCTTCCTGTTTGTTTGACCTTCAACAAATATATGATTAAAATTATGATATTAATTCGTGATCAAAAATGCGGCATCACGTCGTAAGAAGTCTGTAGCATCAGAACGAACTCAACATTTTGTTAAAGTGGTTTTATATGATAACAAAAATAATGATTGAATGTTACTAATGAGAAATTGCGAAAATTCATATTATTATTAGGATCTGACATGTGGTCAGCTACATGGAGTGAATAATTTATAACAATATGCACTTCGCATGAGCAATTCAAAATTTGATGTAATTTTAATATTATTATTAAATAATATGATGTAATTTTAAATAATCGTTAGGATGTCAATGATGGTCTCATCGTTATTCATCGTTGAGTACGTCTCTAGTACATCGTTGGCTTCCCAACATCGGCTGCTCCAACGTATATTGAATTCGGTTGTTTCGATTTTAACGTATCACTTTAACAAATTTTAACACATTTGTTTGTTTGTTTTTTTTTTGTTTTTTTTTTTTTTTGAAAATTTCTGTTTAATTGTTGAAAATGTAAGATGTTAGAAAAGAAACATATATTATAATGACGATAAAAATTGGTTTATTGTTTAAATGAAAAAATGGGTGGAATAAATTTTGCTAGTATACTGAGTGAATTGCGCACAAAGTGTGACTAAACTAAATACCTCTTGATGAATATTGTCAATATTACTCGTAAGCAGCGAAATAAGATAGACGCTCATGATGCACCAGATAATGGGCCCTTTTATCATGCTTAATTCGAACGTGTTTCTGATCAACGAACTGATGATAAGATGCACATCAGTGCAAATAGAATAAAAGAATGTTGCGAGGCAAGCAGTAACTGGTAGAGAATAACATTTTTGTAGCCCTCGAGCAATATTGCAAAGCCGTGCGTGAAATCGTCGGATGGTGAATATTGTCATAATTGACTCCTGAGTGATGGAATGCTGACGAAAAAAGTGACGCTCGAATATCAGATTGACAGCTTTGAACCTCATAGCAAGTTGTTCAATGATGCTGCCGTACTGCAGGATGAAATTGAGTAGAATCAGTGATGGCAGATGAAAGCCGATGCTCCCAATAACGTGGTGACGAAACGAATAGGAGTTTGTATAAGTAATCACCCACAAAACAAAGATCATAACAACACGTGACACGTTGGCCAAGATATTCCAATTTACGTGATGTCTGAGGTTTGACAGGGCGCAGTCGATGTCTACCAGTTGATTTAGCAGTTGAACTAACTTTTTCTGTCGAATCCATTGCGAAGGGATGATGAAGGCTAAAGCGATTGCACTCGTGTAAACAAAAATGTGATCGTTCACCTTGGTAATGATGGTTACGTTTGAATAATTCCATAGGTACATAAAACACATGGTATTGATCTGCAAGCCGACTAGTGTCAAATACATCAACATCTGACAAATCACGGTACTTTTGGATCCAATAAAGTGTGCTCTCTTTTTAGTATTTATGTGATTGTTGCACTTGCAACTTGTCACCGAATAGGAAACCAAGCCAAACATTTTGTAGATCAAGTTACTCATGTAAAGATAGCACCAGTCGCGCTTTGGGTGGGCAATAAATTTCATTTTACCCTGCTCTTTCTTCCACCTTTCAACACTTAACTTAGCCTTTCGTTATAAGTTTAACGTTCTCTTGAAAACTTCCACGCACATTAGTTGATTGCCGTGAATCAACCACTTATGAATCAAACGACTTTTTCAATGGAAAAGCAATTTCATTAATGCAACGACCGTTCAAACATTTATATCGCCATTTTTTCAATATGATGCAATCAAATAGTGTTCAAACGACGCCGCTCACGAAAAATTACCGTCTTTCTATGAAACAATCTCTCATTTTGTTCAATTGTAAAATAATATTTATGCATTGGTTGATTAAGCCAGATACTGCTTAAACGACATTATTTTTTTACTTATTCACAAGTATCATTTTTAATCAATAGCTAATCGAGCAATCGAACATCATTCATAGCCAATTGTTTGTCAATGCTATATGAAATCCAATTAAATATATATATATATATATATATATATATATATATATATCTTATAATACAATTGTTATTTTAAGCACTTATTAACCAAAATTTTTCTTACAAGTATACAAATTATAATATATATTAATTAATAATATTTCGACAAAAGATAACAACTTTGTCATTTATGGTACATCGAAATTAAAATTGTTTTTCGATACTTCTACGAGTTGAAAAGAGGGCCTTCCGAATGCGAGTGCGGTATTGTTGTGACCGTGTCATACTTTGATTCATTTCAAAAAATTAAAAATTCATACTTATTGAAATCTACTTGCACAAAAATATATATAATTAAAATAAGATTAGTCAAGTTTGATTTCAAATAAGTGTCCAAAAAAAGAAAAAATCAGATAGAGCCTTAGTATATGACCTCGGAGAATTGAATTTGTCCACTCTAATTTTTTTCCTGAACATAGTCAGAACGTTAAAAGAAAAGCCTGATTTTTACTAGAGACATAATTACGAACAAATCTTGATAAAACAAATTAATTTTCTTAAGTCCAGGGCAGAAGCAAAATGAAAACTACCAAATGAGATTTATTTAATAAGTTGTTGACTACATCAGTTACTTTCCGTGACCAGGCACCGAATCCGAGGACCAACATCCTCAGGTTGGTCGCATTCAAGGCCCACGGGTCCAACCGCTATAAATGAAAAAATAACATGCTGAATTTAGACAATTAATTTATGACGTGATCTTTCGTTTTGCGTTACTAATTATGTTCCTAAAATTGGAATTCATTAAAAAACACAAACAAACAAATTTTTCTCTCTGGACTCTGGAACTGGATTTAACAAATAAATTGTTTTAACAAAATCAACAAAAATTTTTCTACATAAAGTTAAGTACTTGTAAATGTCATGAACATAAAAAACAGAACATTTTATCTTTATTTTTGCACGATTGACCCGTCCTTCTATGTTAAATATTTAATATCCACGCATTATAATTCAAAAATATAAAATGTACTTACATGATTATTATACCAGAGAAGCCACAAATATACTCGTAAAAACAGACTGATTGCGTACTTATATTGATAAATGGAAAATTAAAAATATACGAATACAATTTTTTATTTTGATTTTTGATTCTGAGAATGTTTCATTTTGAGACTTCGCAAAATTGGAAAACAATAATAAATGAAGGAAAAATTTATTAATTAAAGTTAGATACCTAAATTGTTGTTAATTAATTTTTTCGGATGTTTATAAAACCTTTTCTGCCCTTAGTATTGAAAATACAATTCCATGTATAATATTGACGTTTAGATAGTTTTATTTATCATTATTTTAGTCAGAAAACTAAGACAAATTTAATGCAGGTCCATCATCATCACAATCATTTCCGCTATCAAACTGAATAAAAATAACAACATAAGTTGTAACAGCACTCAAAATCTGAAAAACAAAAATTTGAATATACATCATTTAACTATTTATTTTGAGACAATTTATATATATATATATATTAATTTACTGAGTGTAACAATGATCCATCAAGAGAAAATATGCCATGAGCTGTAAATTTCAAGTCTACATGTAAAACGTAGTAAGAAAATTCCTTGAGCTAAAAGAAATGGAACAATGAAATTCTAATGATACATAACATATTTTTCGCTGATTGCTATAACTTCTATGATTGAAATATCACCTGTGCAACACTCTGTTGATTGTTCGTGTTAATTATTTGTTGTTGCAAAATCTTGCCAGTTTGTTTAACCTTGGAAACAAAAAGTCTTGTTGTCAATTAAAAATGATTGTCAAGGCAGTCTTATTTTGTGATAGAAAGTGACTTATAATATCACAATAATAATATGATGGGCTTAAAATTAGTTGAGATAGATTACCTCATTAAGAATTTTAGAAACAGATTGTGTGAGATTATAAATCGGAATCAATTCCATTATTATCCACAAGGATAAATAAAATACCATCATCATTTTGTCTTCTTCATGAAACCGCTTGATAATTTCTACAAATCCAAAAAAGTTTGCTGACAAAGAAAATAAATAATAAGACATGACACTGAGGATGGGAAAAGAATAAAAGCTGGAAACACTTTGAGCGAGATTGGTGCACATTGCGTACAGTTGTCTCAAGTTTGCAATTATTTCGTTGACAAATGCTTCGTTACGATAAAACTGAACGATGGCATAATTTTGAGAAGAATGATCGTTAACGTCCGTATACTTGACCATTGAGTTGATAGTTTTTAGATGTTTGACTAAAAGTCGCAAAATCAATGAATACTGCATGACGAACCATTGCATGATGAAAGAGATGAGGTAGTAGCAGCTTAAACTGGAATCGAAATTAAAATATACCAAGTAGGTTGGAAGCAAGATAATCCAAATAATTAAATGACAGCAAAAAATGACAATGGGGAGAATGTAATTATTGTTCGTTTGGTGTTTCAAGTTCCTTAATCTGTACTCAAGTTCCGTCATTCGATTGAGTATCTTAATAAAGTTGCGATGACGTAGGGAATATTGTGCCTGAATAATCGTCAACGATAGCAACATGATAATGAATTCAGCCGCATCTGAGACTAAGCCCATCTCGGTATATCTCATGGTACCTTCGAAATATATTATCAGCAACCGAATCATGCAAGTGTAGATCAAAATAAGAAGAACAACTGAGTAAATCATCGCTCCCTTGCAACACACAAACACTGGCGTATTTAGCATCAACACGTGTCCAGAGTGTCTCACTTTCTTCACGCTGCAAGGTAGCAAACCTAATGCTCGAAAAATAATAACACCCATGTAAATGAACCCGAATTCTCTTCTATTTACTCTGTTAGTGTTCATTTCTAGTCGCTCTTTTTTGTCGCTCACAAATCAACTGCAAACTTCATGTCACTTTGTTTCAAAATATTGATTCATTCTGAATTAAAAATAAATCAGTCAACACACAACTTTAATCTTGATATTTCGATCGCCAATTATTTCTCATTTTCCTTATAATTTTATGTGTCATTTTGTTTTGATACCAAACCTTCATCAATATTATATACATCCAATTTGAAGAAGTAGAACATCAACAGTAATAACAATAATTAATAAGTTTGTGGATCAAATGTTGTAAAACAAATATTCAATCAAAATATATTTTTATTATTGTTCAAACTAAAATTAGAAAAGGAAGAAAGTAATACAATTTCTATATATATCATGTATAAAAGTTGTATTCATCTTAAATTTGTTTTATATACAAATACACAACAGTACAAATAAATGTTTATAAATAAATAAATTATCAACATCAACAAATAAAATAATAACATTCTAATTTTAAATTGATTGAACTGAGTCGTCTCGATTAAGAAGCGTGGATTTTCAGATGCTTGTTGAAATTGCTTGGATCCTTGAACATTTTATCGCAATGGGAGCATTGCAGCGGTTTATATCCAGTGTGCGATCTGTAACAAAGAAACAACAAAAAATGAATAACCTGCTCATTGTGAAATGCACAATTTTACATCACTCGTGAGAGGATAAAATGAACAAAAATTGGGATAAAGATAAAAATTCACCTGAAATGAACTTTGAGCGCGTATCTCCTGGTGAAGGTACTTTTGCAGGCAGAGCAGACAAATTTTCCATTCTTCTGAGCCGCATTTTTGCTTGCCATGTTCTCGAGTGTTTTAAGATCGTTGACAGTGCCAAAGATCGGTGGTTGATGTTTGGTCATTGTCAGAGCTGGCTTCACAGGACTGGTCCGCAAATGATTAATCTTGCTTTGTCTCTTCATGAACTTTGCCACCAACCAATTTTCCTTCGCAGTTTTGTGGGTAAGGATCGTGTCGATGAAGAAATTGCTGATCTTTTTCGAGATCTTCTTGAAACCCGTCTCGAGTGGTTGCTGCAGCACTTCCGGATATGGGTGCATGTTATACTCTCTCCACTGCGGCGGTTCGATGACAGTTGGATGAAAATAAGGTACCGCTGGAATGTCGAACTGATGTCGATGTTGAGGCGCAGCATACTTGACGATGTAGGGCTCGATCGCAACATGCGACTTGTACAGAGCAGGCCGAGCACAGACAATTGCACTTTTGCTGTACATTTCTAATGGCTTTTCTTTTTCGCTACAACTTCTGATTGCTTCTCAACTCTGACAGCTCACTTTTCCGAACTTGCTGCAGGATTGACTGATGCTCTTCAAAATCTGCCTCTTTTTAAATGCCAACAAAATACAGGTTTCAGTGGTGGGATCTCCACCCTTATTGGTCAACAATTAGGCACCTTAATTGCTATGCCTCGGAAAATTACCTGATGTCTCTTTCACACAAATCATCTATGTTGTCAAATTTGATTAATCGCCTTTTTTTTGTTTTTTTACTCTTGTTTATTTACAATTCACCTGAATTGTTTAATTTCATCTTTCTCCCAACATGTAAATATTGTATGCATTTTTTTTATATATAATAATATCTTTCACATCGTGAAAATTGAAGCAATAAATATAAATGTTCAACATACAAAATATTAAATGATATGTTTATATTGATTAAATCATCAAAATTGCTTAAATAGTATTATTGATTATCTATTGGTTTGTTTTACATAATCAGAAAGTAAAAGAACAATATTTAAATAAATGATGATTAAAAAAATTGAATTTATCCATGCAACAATTACAAAAATAGAGAAACATATCAAAAGAGAAGCTTGTTCGTTGTTTAATTCGATTTATTAAGGAAAAAACCATTGTCAAATTATTGGATAGTTAGCAATCTGAAACTAAAAATACTATCGATAATTATAAATAAAATTAAGAAGGCATGACTTACCTTTCTTCCAAATTTATTGAATCTGAAATTTAACTTTTATTAATTTTTTGTATGGCTTCAGATTTGAAAGATAAAAATAAGAAAGAGATAATTTTGTAAAGAAAATGCGTAGAGTCGTTTAAGGGGGCAATAATTTTATTTTAAAGAAAGAGAAAGCGGTTTTTGAGGATGACGTCCACTGAGTTTTGCAGTATGATAAGATCCATGATGAAGGGTCCGTAACAAATTTCAGTAGCGAGGAAGGTGAATGGCACTTGACCAAATTTGAAAATTCAGTCATATCTATGTGTGGAAAGAGATTTACAACTTGCGACCCTAACAGCGTAGTTCGACAAAAGTCATGCAAATTTTCGTTTAAAAATCAGTAAATAAGCAAAGGTCACAAATAAATAAATAAACCTATCCCATCATTGAGTGCAAAGTGACCCCTGACCATGATAAGTATCTTTTTTACTGTTAGAAAATATTAGTTGTGAACATTTTTAAATATTTCCTTTTTACGATCATTGTTATTTTTAACTTAAAAAAGCCAACATTTTTAAAGATAATCATTTTTAGCTAACATCAGAATTAAGCTTTTTTAACATTCTTTTGTTTGTTTATTTTAAAAATTTTATTCTGTTGCTCGGGTACTATTCTCTATCGAATATAATGTTGCATTTAATTTTATAATTGTAACACCACCGTAATAAATTGGATCAACGATTTCAAAATATATCACTGATGTTGAAACACGTTTTATCACCAGTTTTATGTTTAAAAATAGGTTTCAATACCAATGATATATTTTAATATTGATGTGACAAAATTTATCATGACAGTGATTAAATTTAAAAAATTAATTATATTGGGTAGAGGTTAACAGCACCCTCTTGCACCTTCATATAGTACAGATTCAAATTTAACTTTTAATTTAATCTAATTGTCAATTACCTCTTACATTCAATACGATAAAAGTGAATATTATCATAGAGGAAAACCATTAGGATAACATTTATCTATTTTTATTTCTCAATTTATTATATACAAAATATTTGAAACTCTAAAAAATTGGTAAAATAGTCAGGAAAAAAAAACACAAAGTTAGGTTTTTTTTTAATAGTTTTACGCAACTTAATTAAACAATATAATGATTTTTTTTACTGAAAATAAAAACTAAACTTATAAACTAATATTTGTAGTTGATATTTGTTGAAATTTGATGAATATACTCACTTAAAATCAAGATAATAATTAAAATCTAAATTTAATTAGCAATTAACTGGCTGAATAAATATAATTGGTTGTACAAATGCAATGCACTTCAAAACTGTATAACAAATATTCATGTAAATCACGAGCAAGAGTACAAAACGGTTTCTATGTTATAGATATTTTCTTTATTTGAAATAGAAATTGATTTTAAGTTGTTTTGATAAACTTTAAATAATTCATAACAATATAAAACATGAACAAATTCAACAGACATAAAACAGAATCTTAATTTATGTTAAACCTATGCAGCCAGCTGCAATTATTAATTTTAATAATCAAGTCTCTTGTCTCTCAATTGATAGTGGATTTTCTCTCTCTCCATCTATTTATGAATTCGCTGATGTTTATTGAAATTGGACGGATCCTTGAATGATTTGTTGCACTTGGTACAGTGCAAAGGTTTATATCCCGTGTGAGATCTGAAAAAAAAACAAAACCAATGAATATCTTCTTCAATCAAATTAAAGATAAACAAGCAAAAATTTGAGTTATATAAAGAATGAAAGAACTGCTTTGATATGATAAATGTGACATTTACCTGAAGTGAACTTTAAGAGCGTATCTCCTAGTGAAGGACCGTTTACAAACATAACAGACGAATTTGCCATTCCTTGTTTCAGCACTCCTGCTCGCAACGTTTTCCATCATCTTTGGGTCATCGTAGGCGTTGACTGAACTTGTGATCATGGTCGGTAATAAGACGGCAGGGCCGTTGGACTGAACAGAGTCTCGCTCGGAGATGTGACAACAGTTCTTTTGGCTCGCATGTGACAGAATTGTGTCTATCATAAAGTCATTGACCTTTTTTATGATCATTTTTTTGTCCTCTTCTTCGTCGCTGCTTAATTCACCATGATAAGGTATCAGAGAAGCCAGCCAAGATGGTTGCGATTGGCTCTGGATATGCATCGATTGTTTCATCATCCAGAAATTCATGAACGCCGTGTACTGATCAATTGGGTTTCTTATAAAAACGTTTAGATGATTGAACATGATTGTATTGTACGCCACATTGCCAGTCAACAATTGACAATCCATCTTTAATCTCAAACAATAACAAAAACT
The DNA here is from genome assembly GCA_030523145.1 of Trissolcus brochymenae. NCBI lineage: Eukaryota > Metazoa > Arthropoda > Insecta > Hymenoptera > Scelionidae > Trissolcus > Trissolcus brochymenae. Next base: position 38,337 of record JAQQRF010000528.1, read on the forward strand.
TTAACTTATAAGAAATAATTATAACTAATACTCAACTATTTTTAATTTGTTTAGCAAACCTTGGTGAATTCTTGAGCTACACTGATGATCTGCTTGGGGACCATTTGAGTTGCTGCTCTTATTATATATATAGTCACTTACAAAGGGTAGGAGGGGGTAGGGAGGAAGGTACATTTTCAGAGAACCCAGCGATCGACTATTATTTCCAAATAATTTCATTGGTAGGAATCGGCTTAAGTTTGGCTTGTTTACACATTTAAGCAGATTAAATAATTAACGTTCTATAGAACGTTATCAATGAAATTGGATAAGCTGCATTTTCTGGTATAATATAAGGGATTCATTAATTCGATATGTTTGAATTATTTTTCTTTCAATATTTCACATTTTTTTTATAGCAGCGCCATCTGGATGAAACGATTCTTGGGAACTTTTTGTCAAATGTTTTTCTTTTGTAAATGAAATTTACAATTATGTTTAGAATTGTTAACAATTTGTTTAAACATTTATTCAATGATTTTAGACCGAATTTTTAATTAATTAATTAATTAATTGTATATCTTAACATATCTGACGTTTGTACTTCACTTAAAAAAGGAGCATAACAAAAGTCTATTTTTAAATTAATAACTAGATTAGAACTAGATTCGAAGTAATTGAAAATTTAAGGAATTGAATCTAAAATTTCTGATAAATAAAAACAATGCACTACTTTTGATAATATTTTAACGAGTGGATTATTTCCTTTTCTTTTATATATTTTTTCATCTGAACAATTATTTGAATTTGAAACTCAATAACCATGAATACGATATACAGACGTATCAAACATATCGAAATATGTTATTACTACCAATTTAGGTGATTTGACAAAATTTAATCCTTAAATAATAATTTATTTGAAAAATAATTTTAATCTTTAATAAATATTATTTGTGAGGGAATAAAAACGTGAAAAAAATTAATCCGATGATGTTAAATTCAAAAGTAAATTATAACCGACAGAACATGTTAATAACATTTACCAGTTATATCTATCTACCAGTGTCAAAAAATGTGAGGACATATTTCAAATGAATTTAATTTATTTTTTATAAATTAAAAACATATTAATTAATATCTTTCAGTTAAAAGAATAGTTTTTTATTATGTCATATCAATATACATATAAATGAGAAAACAATGGCGCATATAAGCACTACCGTGTGTTCTTCATATTACACCAACGAGTTGGCGCTAGTCGTATACCAGTTTAGTCGTTGAGTGCCCTCTTCAGCACACATTTGGCGATTCAATTTCACCAATTGCGGTTAAAGCGCTGCAAATTTTAAAATCAAATCCAAACCATTAACGCGGCATTGTCACATTCTCTGGTAGAAAAATAAATTTGGGACTTTAACCTCGTTAATTTCAAAGTATTGAAATAACCTCTAATTCACTGAAGTGACTTTAATAATTCGTTGGCGTAATATAAAGAACACACGATGGTGCTTATTGTGCACCATTGTTTTCTCAATGTACGATCGCATTTGGAAATATTGGAACTGTGAATGAGATGTATATAATGGAATTTATTTTTCCATGTAATTTTTTATATTTTGTTTCACTATATAAAGAAACAGAAAACAATATTTCCATGCCATGAAAAACCACTAAGAGCCTTTGAACGTATTTATGTTACTATTTAGATTTTGTAAATATATTCTTCTTAGTGAAGGTATGTATTTTTCCTTACATTGAAATAATTCTGAAACGCGATTAAAATTCCTAACCAAAAATTGTCGATAAACCTTTCGATCCGTGAAAACAAATACTAATTTTAAAGAAGGGGGAAAACTTATATTCATAACGAAACTATAATCCACATCATGAATATTACATGAAGTCTTCTTTTTCTTTTTCTTCTTCTGCTTCTTCTTCTGCTTCTTCTTCTTCTTCTTCTTCTTTAATGGCTAAAAAGCCGGAGTAGTCCCTGCTCTGTAGACCACCTTCCTATTCCTAAATCACTAATATTTTAACGATGGTCCGTAGGTGCGATTTGTAAACCAAAGTGGTATGACATATACACTCTAACCTCTCAAAAGTATCTGACTGAACCAAACTGAACACGACTTAATGCCGCGAGCCGCGCGCCCTCTCAAAGTCTCAATCGGAACTTCTCTTCAAATGCTTTTCTCCCCTCCACAACATGAAATCGAATGTAAACACGCGCTAGGTTTGCCCATTGTTTGAATTGCGGTCCATTGTTTAATTATTAAATATTTTATAACTCTAAATCACTTTTCTTGAAAATTGTTGAAATTTTTATAACTCATGTTTTTTCATATTTAAAAGTTTTAATGAAAATTAATCCTTAAAATATTCATAATTTTTTCGCATATTTATTTTCAGAACAATTTAGATTAATTAATTTATAATATTAAACTATATAATATTATAAACCACTATATATCTATAATATTAAACTTTTCTGAAAACCTAGAAGATGGGTTAAAACGGTAACCACTTTGATTAATTTTTGCACAATGATGAACCCTCTCTGTTTTTCATTTTTGCAATTTATCCATAATGAACGAATTATGATCAAACTGTCTGCTGGGAAAGTATAACTCCACGTGCGACACCATAATTAGAAATTGTTAATTTAATTATTGTTTTACATTCAAATGATTCTCATTTAAATGTACTAAATTGTTGACAAGTGTATCCAATATACTGTTTTAGCTGTCAATATAACATTAAATTTTACTTGAAATTTTTGGAATAATTGAACCTCCGGATTCTAAAAGGGCACTTACGCTCGAAAGGTTATGTTTTCAAAATAAAAAAGTATCGAGAAAATTTTAAATTTCAATATACTCGATACTTTTTAGTTTTGAAAAATAGCTGTTCGAGCGCAAGTGCCCTTTTAGAATCCGGAGGTTCAATTTGTATCCATTTTTACACTTTTTGCAAAAAACAGACATTACGGATTATCAAATCTGTGTCTACTTCGTTGATACTTGATTTAAACAAGGCTTAAGGGAATGAATAATAGTCAGTGTTTATAAGAAACGAGTTGAAGTCCAGTGCCATAAATGAACATTGAAAGACTAAACAAAATATCTTGACTCTCATCTCATCTCAGGTGACTTTCATTTCATCTCGTTTTTCATTTGGGAGAAATAATTTGGCAAAAATATTTCAGAATCTATTTCATCACTTTTATAATAAATATATTTATTATCAGATTTACCTTACACGTAATTGTAATTAACAATTCATAAATAATATCCATATTAAATAAAATTAAATTAAACAAACTGCAAACATAAGTTCCAAAAAATATTGGTATATAAAAAATGACGTTGCTGTGGCCCAGCAACGTCAACATCATTGCGAACAAGTTGCAGAAAATCCATGTATTTTTTTGTGCTTGTTCAAATTCGACGGATCTCCAAAGTGTTTCCCGCAAGTTTCACATTCAAGTGGTTTGTACCCTGTATGTATTCTGAAAAAATGACAAAACATAAAGTTAATGATTGTTTTCTAACAATCAAAAAAGTTTAAATAGACTTTTATTAAATAAGAAAAAAGATTGATTAAAGTCAAGAATATTAAAATAATCGTACATTTGTAATAATGAAAATATTCTCTCTACTCTAATATAATAGAGTATTAACTGATGAATTATTATGAATAAAAAATGGATATTTACCTGAAGTGAATTTTGAGTGCGTGTCTTCTGGAGTACTCCTGTTTGCAAACGTAACAAGTGTACTTTCCGAACTCGTTGGCCTCAACTCGGCTGGCTTCCTCTTCGAGCAATGCCGGTGACCCCAAGGTGTTGAACATGTCTGAACATCCGTACCCCTGTCTAACACTGTATTTGATGTTTCTTTTCGGCTGGTCCCGGAGGACAGTTGATTTGTTTCTGGCATCATCCTGGTGCTTCTTCTCGGTTGGTTCCTTAGCCAGGATAGAATCCATACAGAAGCTGCTGACAAATTTTTTTGCCTTCTGTTTCTGAACTTTTGATTTCTGTTCAGGTGAGAGGATGGCAGGTCGCGAAACCGATGTCTGATGTAAATTCGGATCAAACAGCTGGGCGGGCAAGAGAGGTTGGAAGTTCGGATAGTGTTGATGGAAGAGCATCAGCGATGGCGGATAAAGGTAGTTGTCAACGCCCGAAGAGTTATACGCCGGATAGTAAAGCTCGCCGTAGGAACGCATCTTGCTCTTTGAAGGTATAACCAATTCTGCCAAAATCAGACTCGACAATTTGCCTTTATAATGTCATTGTCCTCTTAAAGGCTTTCTAATGGTTGGTCCACGCACCTGTAACGATCCATCAGGTCAAAGACACGCGTAATCTCCGGTATGAAAAATGAGCCGCATTTTCAGCCACATCATTTGCTCAAATATTTCATAAATTTCATTTTTAAATGCTTACATCTATTGTCTCAGCCTATTTTTGTAACCTCGACAACTGATTTACCATTTTTTATGTTTCGTGCAAACGGTGAATTATAATCGTAAAGTTTTATCAAATTATAGCTATATTTATTTTTTCAGCAGTTTCATTAGTTTGTCGCTTGCACTACACTGAAGTAATTTATTATATAAATATATTTGTTAGTACAAATGTTACGTAACATAAATATGTAACATGTAAAATAGTTAATTTTTTCATTGTTTTTTTTTTTTTTTTTTTTTACATAACAACCCTCATTTCTTCTTGAATCTGGAAATTTACTGAAACGCACCGTTTGTGTAATCATGGGTACTGGCAGACCTGGAACCTCTTCTAAGAGGTCTGAAATAAACATATAAAATACAAAATTTGCATAAACAATATTGAGGTCAATAATTAAAAGTCCTTGATGAAAATTATCTGAAAAAACATTGTTATAATGAGTTTTGGTCAACAATCAACAATTCCCGTCACAATTGCAATGATCTTGATCTGCGATTGGTTGGTGAGGTCAAAAGACTTTCAACGATTAAACTCGCTGCATGATTGGTTCCGTGTTAAATGATTTTACTCTGTCGTTGGTTGATATGGCCACGTGTACTTTTAAGGGATGGTTTCAGTTTGAAGGCAAGTATCAAACAAATTAAATAAAAAAAATAACAAAATACTAATCTTTTTTATTTATATCCACGATTTTAGAGAAGAATTAGTTTTTATTTACATCTGTCTTGCAAATTAATTGTAAACATTTTGCAAATTTATAAAAAAAAAGACAAACAAGTTTGTTATATAAGTATAAACCTAAAAATCAGTGATGAACGTTTAGATTACGTCAGCCGCATAAAGTCAGTGACATTGAAGATGAAATTGTTGAAAGAAAAATAAGAGATTAAAAAAGTATTAATTTTTGGGCCGAGGAAAAAAGTGAACTCGAGGGTAGAGTGAAAGCAGAACCAATTACGGCTCGAGGTGTTTCACTTAGAATATACTATGCGTGATAAAAATGTGTATACAAACAGACGTCCCAGTGAAAATAGCAAATTTCACGGTCGTCACTGCCATCGATAATAAAAATGTAATGCCCTCGAGTTGATGGCCGCTTTTCTTTCTAAAGGATATCGGTTACCATAAAGATTCGACGAATATTCCCATAATGAATGAATTTTGAAATGTCATTGGGCACATTCGACAGGTGTCCCCTGGTCAAGTCCAAAACCAGCAGAAAATACCTCCTTTTTTGGTCCAACCTGTTTTTTCCAAGACATACCTCAATTCTCAAATCTCAAATTCATCTCTTACTTTCAACAACAAAAACATTCACCGATCAAAACAACCAAAAACATTTTAATAAATAAATTAAGAAAAAATTAATTAAAATATTAAATTAACCACTTGATGACCAAGTGTCGCGAAATGCCCAAACATGATTTCTAAAAATTTTGATATGTTCAAACAGGTCACGTGGCGCAAATGCGATATTTTGATTGGTATATAATCAAAATATAGGACGGTTAAATAGAAGTGGTTAAAAAATAGGGATTAAACAAATAAATTAAAACAAAATGAAACTGTGAAAAAAACAGCAAAGGTAAAAAGTTATTGAAAAAGTTAAAAGTGATGAAACAAAAAATTCGGTCACAGAGCTGCCGTGAAATGTGATTAGACAAAAAGATATATGAATTTTTAGGTATAATAAGTAAAACCATTTTAGTGCAGCATCACAGATAACCACTCTTTTAGGCTCGTTTTTATTTTGCCATGTTTATACCCGTAGCTCCGAGGTAGGTGGAACAAAAGAAATGATGAGATAATAACGACAGACTGCTGACAAGAAAAATATTTTTATTTAAATGATGTAAAATTTATTGAAAGGCTGTAGCGCCATCAAGGTAGTACCTTTAGCTAGGGATATGATTTATGAATGGCTGCACGTGAAAGGAAAACACAAATTATCGTTCATTTCACCACGAACATATTTTCATCATTCTCCAAGAAGCAATAAATTTTTCATCCAATTGTTTGTAACTAGAACAATCCATGCAAAATTAAAATCTTTTAATGCAACAAATTAAAAAACAAAAATTATCAACAAACCCATTTTATTTAATTTTAATAAATCATTTTTTTTTTCATTTCGAAATATTTTTTTGAAATGCATGGAGAATAAATGTACATACCCTTTGATAATTGTCAAATTTTTGATCATCAAGGGGTTAGTTAACGAAATGAAAATAAATTTTATAATAAATAATGTATAAATCTAAATTATTTTGCAAACTTTAACAAAAATATTTGTTGAAAAATCTTTTGAATTTACACTTCAAAAAATTTGATATAATGTGATTAAATAGTTCTAGTAGAAAGCCTGTTCAGCCTGGAAAGCCGTTTGTTCCAACGAATAAAAAAGAATGAAAAAAGATTATTATTATTTGGTCAAGTAGATTTTGAGAACAGTGAGCACAAACAAACATAAAAGTATTTATTTTTACTTTTAACTATCAGTAAAAAGGAAAAAGGGACATGACAAATAACAGAAGTACCTGCAGCGAATGTTTTTAATAAGTGTATACATTTTGATCATGATCCTGAATTTGATAGCCCGTTTGATTTGAAACAGTCATAACTTTGACAATTCCCATAAAAAAAAACTTTTAAAATCAAAGCTTGGAATGTCAGCTTTAAGATTCTTTGTTTAAACAATATTTTTAATTTGTCAACTTTAATTCAATGTAGCAACTTTTTGAGCACGGTTTGAGTATGTTTTCTTTACAGAATTAAAAAATTTAGAGTTTTTTGAACAATTCAGAAATAATAACATTGAAAAACATCTAAAATGGCCAAAGTTATGAACATTTGAAAAAAAAAGATATTTTTTTCAAAATGTTTTACGGTGCATGTGTGCGTTTGTACGTGTGTGCGTGCATGTGTATGTTTGTATGTTTGTGTGCGAATGCTGGTAGTATGTAACAAGCATGGGTGACCTTAAAACAATTTGGAAAACTTATTTTGGAATTACAGTTCAAATTGCTGTAATTGAGAGTTTGAATAGAAAAAAAAAATTTTTAGACGGTTCTGATCGAAGTTAATGACAAAAAACGATAAAATGTCTTTTTTTTCAAATGTTCATAACATTGGCTATTTTCGATGTTTTTCAATGTTATTTTTTTTAATCGTTCAAAAAACTCAAACACCTTTAAACATTCGCTGCCAGCGCCATCTGTTGCAATTAAAAATATTGTTTAAACAAAGAATCTTAAAGCTGATATTCCAAGCTTAGATTTCAAAGAAAAGAAAGTTTTTTTTATCGGAAGTGTTTAAAGATTACTCATTTTATCAAAGAATTTAGAGTTTTTTGAACAATTAAAAAAAATAAATTAAATAAATAAATTATTATTAATAATTTATTATTATATTATATTATATTAAATAAATTAAAGTTGACAATTTTTCTTGGCAAATTTAACACCTTCAAACATTCGCTGCCAGCGCCATCTGTTGCAATTAAAAATATTGTTTAAACAAAGAATCTTAAAGCTGACATTCCAAGCTTTGATTTTAAAAGTTTTTTTTTATGGGAACTGTTTAAAGATTACTCTTTTTTTCGAAAAATTTAGATGGCCCGTTTATTTTTGTGCGGAGTGTATAATAAACATATAGAATATATTTATTTATTATTTTATTATTATTATTATTATTATATAAAATAATAATAATAATAAATTAAGAGATATTGAAAGAGGTCCTGACCAAAAATAATCAAAAACTGATAAGGCGGAAAATAATAATGGGAGTGAGTTATGCGGAGAAGATGTGTTTAACCAAGTCATAAGTTATGGGTTTAGTAGGACAATGCGACAGGTATTCCAACATTACCACTAATAGTTGTTGTGGAGAACTCTAATGCTTACACAATAATGAATTAAGTCGTTGTACGAGAATGAAAACTCATTTATCTTTGTTGTTTCATGCCTTCCAGTATCAGGTAAACCGAAAAGGCCAAACGACAATAAAATCATTATAATTAGCAAATATCCCCTTTAAAAAAGAATACAACAAGTTACGAATTTCTAATATACAACATTGTATTATTGGTTAAACAAATAAAAGCATTTTAAGCCTAGCCAAAATACATTATGCTGAAAACGATCAGCCTCTTTCAAAGCTTTTACTGATTAAGATTATTATCCTATCAACCGTGTCGACTCGATAATAATAAAGTTTACTTCCAGTAACTGCACCTAATAATCCTTCCACAAATTTCATGCATGCTTTAAAACTTTAATTTAAGTTTATATGTAGTTATGTTGGGTCAGTCAATGGATTAAAGGTTCTTAATTATCTCGTACATATAAATAAACCCATCAATTTTATTAATTGATGATGAAAAATAATATTAATGTTTAATAAATTATAGTAGTATAGTAGTTCGAATTTTGAGCGCCAGATTTTTGGGCGCCAAAGTTTTAAGCGTCAAACTTTCAAATAATTTAAAGCGAAAATTGCAAGAAGAAGTTCATGTCGCACGTAGAAACCTGCGAAAATGATCCGGTCGGAATTGAAAAAACATCCAGAAGAGCATGACATATCGATGATGGATATCAATCGGATCCGCAGAAATATTTATAATGCTAAAAAAATGTGTGTACCGAAACTTCCATCGAACATGCAAGAAACGCATGAAATTGTACAGTCTTTTGAATGTAAAACAAACAACAAGTGAACAATTTATTTTAAGTAATAACAAAGAAAAAAACATTATTTTCAGCTGCGTTTCGAACGTATCATTCCATCGCGAATGTGACAAAATTTTAATGGACGGCACCTTCGCGTACTGTGCGAAATATTTTTACCAATTGTTCACTATTCATAGGTGTAAGAATGGTAATTTTATTCCTTTGTTGTTTTATTTGCTTTCAAGCAAACAAAGTAAAGTTTATGAAGATGAAAACTTTGCAAAAGTGTATGTTTCGATTTGTTGACATCGTTGTTGATTTTGAAGAGTCGATTCATGTCGCTATAAAAAATGCGTGGCCTTCAAATTCTTGTCCAAAAATTATAGGTTGCAATTTTCACCTTGGCCAAAGTTGATATTGCAAAATACAACATGGTTTAGTGACAGATTATAACAATGGAACCGGTGAAGTAGGACAATTTTTAAATTGGATTTTTGGTCTGCCTTTTTTAAAACCAGAATAAATCGATGATTGCTTTTGTTTTGATTTTATGAGTGTGAGACCAGATTGTGAATCACTGGAACTATTTTGTGATTATCTTATGACTAACTGTATACGTCAAGTGATGTAAAATTTCCAAGTTGTATGTGGGCAGGATTGACAGAAACTTTTTGCGAAGAAACATGCAAAGAATGCGTGCAAATCATTTCATTCGCACTTTGCAAAAAGTTTCTATTATCCTCATCCATCGATTTTTAGTTTTATTGAGTTTCAATTTTTTACTTATGTGAAATTATGTAGTTGTAACGAACAGCGCCAGCGTATAACAAAAACTAACTTATTACACTATCTTTTTCTTAATGAGTTTTTCATTTCGGAGGAGTTTACACTAACTTTTTCTGTTATCAGCAAATTTTTTGAGGAGTTTACAACCCCCCGTTTACTTCTATCTCATTCTTATCAATGTATCTTAATTGATTTACATATATTATTTATTTTATAATGTTCAATTTTGTAATATCGTTTACATTTATTCAACTTATTTATTATAATAAAATACAATAATTCAACTTTTTCTAGTTTATTTATTCAAGTGTTGTTGTAACCTATATCTACCTATATTAAAAAAAAATTTCGCTGTCGCAGACTTGGAGTCGTGTTGTAAGATGTATAAGTATTATATATCAATGGATAGGTAATTGAATAAGG